>VRYO01000710.1:1101067-1131844 GCA_009812075.1 Sialia sialis
TGAAATTACTGTATTTTTTTTTTAAGATTTACCCCTAGGTAGCACAAGAGCTGTTCTGGACCATGGAGTTGCAGTTTTGCCCTGTATTCTGGGAGTTGCGGTACCTATCCTATCCTGGTGCTGCCCTCCTAGTCTAATGAGCTGTACTCATTTGTGTATTTTGAAACAGGGAAGCCCCACAGAGCTGCCCGCCATTTTAGAGAAGGTGTATAGATGTATTCTGGTTGAATCCTGTACTATTTTCATTGGCTGGATGGTGGAAATCTCTCTTATGCCCCCTTGTACCACTCAAGTAGTGTCTTGACATCAGTACAGGATACCTGGTGACACTGGTCAGCGTAGAATTATTCTTTTGATGTCTAAGGGAAAAATCTTGCATTTTCTTGCATCCTGCTATTTTCCTTGTATACCATTGTCCCTCCACCAGTTCCTGCAGTTACAAGTGAAACTTGCCTCAGCTTAACCGGAGTTATTCCACTGGCTTCTCAAAATTGCACTTCTCTGTGCTACAGCAACACTCAGCTGTGCAGCACAGCCTGCCTGCAAATACAATGCAGGTATCTTGTGATGCCCTAGGGAGCAAGGAACACAAGAAATGCTAAGCTGTGCTTTGGAAATGGCCATCAGTTCATTTGCTCTTGTGATAAATATTTCATGAAAATTATGTATCATCTCTTATAATTTTGTTACTAATGGACCCTCTTCCAATGAAAAAATAAGTCCAAAAGGCGAATACCTTAACTTCATGGCCAGAAATCTTTCCTAACTGCTTGTCATGGACTCTTTTCTGCTTCTTCAGCCCTTGGATTCTGTCTGGGGTGAGCAGCTGCCTTTGCTTTTTTTCCCCTCCCTCACAGCCCTCTCCCTACAGATTGTACAACCCTAAGGCAACTCAGCAAGGGATGGGAGAAACCAGGAAAGCACCGGGGTGAATCAAAATGATGGCAGAAAGTCAGAGAGGAAGCTCTCAAAGAGAGGTAACAGCCGTCTGGAAGAAAAAAACTGCAATGACTAAACTTTAGAAAATTTAATCTGGTATTTGAAACTCATAAATCAACAGTGACATTGAATCCTTTGTGTATTCAACCTAAATAAAATTCCACAGATTTAGAGGCAAAAGATGGAGTATTTGACACTATCTCACAGATTTCTGTCAGTCACATGTCACCAGTTCTCAAGAGCAGATAGATGCTGCAAATTTTAATGGCACTGTAGAGTATCCAAGAAGTGGGTATGGGGCCTAAAACTCTTGTGTTCTCACTTGTTTACCCTTTCTGAGAACTGAGTTGCTGCAGGTAGGATATTCATGTTAATTTCTACCCAAAGAGGCTTTGGGGAGCTGCTAGAACTGTGAATTTCCGTTCTAGTAGGTGGAGACCTCTTGAACTCCTGGCACTGTCAGATGCAGTTGCAGCTCTGGTGGAGGGGGTAGGTAGAATTAGCATTAAACCATTTTAAATTGTTGCACATGACTAACTACAATTATAGTAAAATGCCTTCTAAAGTATCTGATTATATCTTACAGTCAGAAGTTCTAAATAAAATGGATAAACATACATTAAGAAGCAAAACAAGAGTGAGTGTTAAGTACAGAAAACAAGAGAGATTGCTAAGGATAATTATTATATGCAACACACTGCATGAGGTGTTAGTGTTTTGTTGATTCTTTGGTGCTATATATTCAGAAAAGGAGGCTCAAGTGTCACCTTTGTAACCAAATCGCTTATCACCAAGTGCATTAAGTGGGAAACAGATCACTTATGTTGCATTTACATGGTTAATCTGTCTACCACATTCTGAGTTTCTCCCTACTCAATCAGTGGAAGATTAGAGCCTTTTTTTCATAACTGCTTTGTTAAACCACTTCACTGAAATTAGCATTTAAATAAGGGTAAATTGAGCACTGAACTGAATTTCCATAAAAATGCGATAAACCCCAAGCCTATACAGGGTCTATAAGTGGAGGTAGTGCAGCGTGTGTAGGCTTTGTGTCCAGGATGAAAGCAGCCAGGACACAGCTGCCTTCCAGAGCTGGGCCAGCATCTCTGTGTGTTTAGATGGTTTGTAGGACAGGGAATTCTGATTGACCTGGCATCTCTAAACAGCACAAAATACTAAGACATGTAGAAGGCTCTTTTTGTTCTGCTAAAATGTTCATGTGTGTGCAGCCTCAATTTGAGATTCGACTTTCTCATTTGAAGTGCAGTGATGAATAAATATGAGGAAGAAAGGGGGTTTATCACAGGGGAGTCCTTCAGATCTCTGCCCTTTTTTGACTTTCCAGATGACAACGCCTGAGAGAGAAAGTGATTTGTACCTCAGAGGTGTTTAGCCAGCCTTTAGGGTGAGTGCTTAACACCCTGTGTGACCCAGGCTTGCCACAAGCACTCTGAGATTTCCTGTGGGTTTATATTCCATTGGCTTTTAAAAGAACCTCATGAGCCAAGTGTGTGGATGCAAAGCCTGAGCTCTTCTGCAGGTCACCTTCAGTTTTATTTTGGTGGGAAACCCAGGCCAGCAACAATCTGTCTATTCTGATTTTAGGATAAGTGCGGAGGGATTTAGCAGAGTCTTCCAAGAGGATTGTTCTCTCCAGCAGAAAGATATTCAATTCTTATGCTGGGCTCCAGGTCTGGTTCTTTGTAAAAGGGACAACTTTGCAGTGTAATTTGGAATAATGGCACTGCCCCTTAAGAAAGGGGGTTTTATATGCATCCCTTCCAGATAGCTGAGAGATATCCCCCTCTTCAGATGTGGCAGAAGGGGAACATGGTAGAAAGAAGATGAAAGCAAATTTAGGTAATGTCATGACAAAATTCAGAGAGGAGTGCATGTAAGTATGGGAGGAGGAGATAAAAGAGAGGATGTGAGGGCTGGGAAAGACTCCTGCATTGGCGAGGAGTTGTATTTTTATATATCTGGGCATTTGAAGCCATCCATCACCAGTAATTACTGAAGGGATTGCAGTTGAACTCAATCTGTGTTATTGTATCACTGTTTTGGCTGATTATCAGGACACAACTTTAAAACTTGCTTATTCTGTGTGTTGGCATACGTGACATGGTATTTGTGTTTGGATTGTGATGGACATGCCTTCGTGTGACTGTATATAAACATATATTTCATATGTGTACATATTAAGACCATTTTGGTTGATCTATTTTGCCACTTTTTTTAAACAAAAGGTTGGAGGGATCCAAAGTGTATGCAAGTGTGAACACTCCCTTCTGATGCTTCAGAAAATTCTGGCATAGGTTGAGGTCTGTACCTGTAAGGATGACAACAGGGCCCCTTCTAGTCCAATTGCATAGGAAGGTGAAAATGGAAATGCAGATTTTATGATGCAGTGCTGGAAGCAAACGGAAGCAAACATCCGGAAAGAAACCCACCTCATGTCAGTGTCTATGTCACTTAGATGTTTTTTTTCACCCCAAGTTTGCATCATAGTTTTGTTCAAAGGCCAAGGTAACTTCTAGTGTTGGCTGTTTTCAGGCTGGGGGCAAGATCTCACCTTGAAGCAGCTATTGAGCTGGCTAGATACAAAGGGCATACATAGGTCACCCAGGATTGTTTTCTAAAAGAGGAATTTATTAATTGTTAACACTGCAGTCATTAAAAACATAACGTGTACTGCTAATGAAGAATGAAGTTAAGGAAATATATAACAGGCAAACAGTAGAAGTGTTTCCTGTTGGTATTCTAAGTGGTCACTTGGGTATTTGTGAAATAATGGTAAGTCCATGTTTCCTTTTTGTTTTATGAATATCCTAATATGTAGGTTAATATATACAACTACTTTGGAATAATTAGACACAGTTCTACTGACTTAAAGTAATTGCTGACTTGGGGATTCACTGGACTCAGTGTAAAGAATACCAGTAAAACACTTCAAACACTGAACTGTGGTGCTGGCCTGAAACAGAAGCAAGAGGGGGTGATGGTGAAGCGCTGCACATTGCAGAAGGAGCATGAAATGCTCCTTATCCTTGTAGGCTGAACTTATTAAAGCTTGTTATGTTTGCAGGCTATATTTATGTCTTAAGTTGCAATGCAAGATGTAACCAGAGATATGTATTCTATCACATCTGCTGAAACCAGGTGGAGCAGTGTTCCTTATTTCTCTCATGACCCATCCTTCATAATTCCTGGGGAATATCATCTGTTAATGGGCCAGCTGTTAAAACCAGGTGGGACAGTTTTCTTTTTCTCTTGCAGAACCCATCTTTCCTCCAGGACACACCTTCTGTTAATGGCCCATTGAGTCCCACTGTGGGACTGATAAAATTACATAATCCCATTAGGAGATGCTCCACCCAGGGGGAGGAGCCAAACATTTCCTACCTAGATAAAAGCTAAGATTTGGAACATCAGAGCAGCCTTTTTCTACTGGATTCCAGAGGAAAACCAGACCCTTCCACACCGTCACTGGACCTTTGGAGGAAAACTGCACTTTTTACAGGAGCACTGCTCCAACAGAACCACATCTGTCACTGCAGGAGGATGCAGCCACCATTTAATGGGACTGCTGCCAACACCCTGACTGACTGACAGGGTGTCAGGTTGCATTCTGACTCTGTTTTTATACTACTGTATTTTTATACACTCTGTCAGTGTTTTTATACTACTGCATTTTTATTTTAATTTTCCTATTAAGTTGTAGTTTTGTTTTTTAAAAATTATTATTTATACCTACTAGTAAAGAACTGTTATTCCTATCCTTGTACAGTAATTTCACAATTATAAGCTGCACCTCCTGGTAGCCAGGTAGACCACAGGATTTGTCCATATATAAGCCACACCTGAATATAAGCCACACTTTTTTCTTTTTTTTTAAGTGAGGATCCATGTGTAACAAAGTAACAAATTAGTAACAGAATTGCTGCCAGCTGGGTTTGGTGTCAGGTGCTCAAGTTGCAACAGTTTCCATAGACCAGAGAAGCCTTTAAAGGCAGCCCCAGGTGCCCTCCCCAGCCGGCTCTCACTTCCGGGTTGGCATTTTGCTGGGATTTGTCCATAGATAAGCCGCACTGCTGGGGTAGGCTGGATTCTTCAGTGAAAAAGTTGCAGCTTATAATTGTGAAATTGCTGTATCTTTGCCTGAGAGCCCCTTAATTTCAAAACTATAATAATCTGGAGGAGGGGGGTTGACACTTTCCATTCCAAAGGAGGCTTCTGCCTTCCTTAGCAGACTCCTGTCTTTCAAACCAAGAGAGTTTATAAATGTGAATAGATGAATAGCTCTCCTTAATAATGGAATGAGAAGAGAGGAGAATGTCTCATGAATGCTTTTAGAGCCTGATCAGTTCATTAAAAATTCTTTATGCAGTGGTTGTTTACTAACTCAGGATGCTAAGCCAGCAGTTCTGGTTGAGGCTCCCAGCCTTTTGGGCAGCATCTGCCTTGATAAGAGACATTTTTTTCTCTTTGGCTTTTCAAACATCACAGGTAGTCCAGTGCTCTCAGTGTGAATGAAACTTTCAGGAGCAGAAGAAGCAGCTACTCCAGACCCAGTAGGCACTATGGAGCAGAAGCCAGGTATATGGGGTTTTTGTTGCTGTCAAAAACCAAATAGGTTGTCTCCTATCCCCAGGGCAGTGTCCTTTGTGCCATGGTGCTGAGATATGGAGCAGATCAAAATCTCAGCTGACTTTGCTTTTCAGCCAGATGGGCAACAAACTCACTCTCCTCTCAAAAAGGGGAATTGGAAGCAGCAGTGCAAGACATTTTTTAAAATTTCCACTCCGGTGAAATACCTCACATCATGGAAGGTCTGCTGTACAGACTGTGTGTACACTGAGGGGTTTCGGTCAAAGTAAATACTTGCCCTGGGCCTGGATGTTGTCTGCCACCAACATATGAATGGCTATTTTAAATTGACCTTTATTCCATTTTATTTAGCTGTTTTTCACTAGGATTTCAGTAAAGAGCTGAACTACTTCTTTTTACTGTTACTGTGTAGGTCTCTTTTTTTTTTTTTTAATATAGCTTCCTCTGGTTAATTTTCCTACTCCACCACTTACATATCATCCCCCTACAGTACAGTTGGTGAACATTTGTCCCTTCAGCCCCATACACTGATAAAAGGAAGAAGGAGTAGGATCCTTCACAGAGGTGAAGAACATGGTACAGCTGTGTGGGGCCACTCCAGAGGGCTGTGCAGCACAGTCCTTCTTCAAGCAGTGTCTTTGCACACGAGGAGGGAGCTGGGATTTGTCTGTGTAAGCCAGACTACAAGAAAATGCACGTCTTTCCAATGACCTGCAGTTAAAGGACCTTGACTTAGAGATGGCATTGAACTCCTGACAGAATTCCCGGAAGAATCTGTTTTATGTTAATCTATTTAGTAATCTCTCTGCTGACCCATATTTGCTCCTGGCCTCCAAACATCCTGTGGCAATTAACTCCACAGCATAATGATGTGTTATGTACAAAAAACATAACCAAGGGGAAGGAGCATCAGAGGCTGGAACTGATAAAAGGCCTGAATAATGCAGGTATCAGCTATATGAAACCTTTGAAGATTTGCTTATTTGACTCCAGATTTGATCACAATTTTGCTCTCACTCTGATTTTTATGCTAGTCTGGTAATACCATTTTGAGGTGAGATAAAAATTAGGCCAAAATACTTCTAAGGGAAGGCAGTATCTGATGTTTCTAATTACAAAAACCAAATCTGCTCTTAATGAGAAATAACACAATGCTTAAGAGAGACAGCTTCTTGTAAAATTTTAGTAATATCTGAAATCTATGAAAATAGTGAAGCTCTTATTATTTCCCTCTCATATAGGTACCCATGTGTTTAATTAGGAATAACATTGAAGTCTTGGAGTGCTGCAGTTGTGATAAGAATTGATGTAATAGGCTTTGATAGTGTTAGTTTAAAGAAATTCAATTAATAATTAAGGTGTTTGCTGATATCAGTCATGCAGCACATTCAGAGGTAATTATTCCATTCTACATATTTGATTTAGACAAAAACAAGTGTATGTCTTTGTTTTAATGCCTTGTTCCAGAGACAAAGGATGTGGGGTGTCTGACCAGAGAGGGAGGGGTAGGAGACAAGAAATGCTGGCCAAACCTTATGTTAATTTCAACAGCGTACCTGGTTGCCCTGTTGGTGATGCCTTAGGATTTTAGCTTTTATATTTTTCATGTATTTGTAATCTTGCAATGCTTTAGTGTATAACTCTAAACTCCATATACAGTGTGAGCTGCTGCTTTTCCATTTTGCTCAGACAAAGCAATTCCTCTCCAGGCCCAGGAATCAAGGACACCTCACTGTCTCAGGCCCTGAAAAATGGAAACAAAAGTGAGTTGGGGGAGCAAACTTGAGATAAAGGACTTCATTACCTGAAGCTGTAATTGGAAGATGAACCCCCAATGTGCAAATGGACCAAACTTATCAAAGTGTGAAAGCTTGTGACCCATTGTCCATTTTTGGGTGTAGCCTCTAGGTGGGCTTTGTCTGCCCTTAATGTACCTGAAGGCCCTTCAATAATTCTATTTACTTTTTATTGCCTTTTTTATTTTGTCTGGCCTCTGCTTTTAGGTAGCCCCACAAGGCATCACTGGCCCTGGGCTTTCATACAACTGTCTTCTTCAAGGTTATTTTAGTTTGTTTTTTCCCCTCTTGTGAATGAATTGCAGTCAGAAGCTTCAGATAATTTGCAAATTGTATTGTCTTAAAGCAAGGGTCTTCAAACTGAGCTGAAGCCATCTCAGTGGGCATGAAATATCAGATAACCGCTGCAGTCAACAGTCATGCACTTCAGGATGTAACACCTTCATTTTTGGTAATTTATTCAGTTTTATACCTTGTCACATATTTAGTGTTTTATCCCAGGTGAAGGCTTTCCACACTTTCTCCTCAGTTTGAGAACAAGCATTTGGTAATGCTGCCTTGCTGCTCTATCTCACCTCAAGCCTCAACCATATTTCTTCCTCTTTCCATCTGTTATCTGTCTTCCCTTCATTTGTCCCCACTCCCAAGTTTCAAACCCCGGCCATGACTCCTTTGTTGTTCAAGCTGCAAACAGGTATTAAGGAGACCCATCTGTGCCATTGCAGCAGCCAGGGTAAGGCTGATGTTCTGCTGGAGCATCATGTGGATCCCTTACCCAGGAGTGGGCCATAGCAGGTTTTGTGCTCTCTGCTGCTCCAGTGTTACTGGACAAGATTTTTTTTTGGTAACACAGCAGAAACAAATTTCGATTGGATTTCCTACTGTAGGCACACAGCAATTAGCCCCTGCAGTGGGTACCCAGCACCCTCAGGTGTGCTGGGAGACAGAGGCAGAGGTAATGCCAAAGTGAGCACCCAATAATTGCTTCCTGAAGAGTGTGTTGCATGTATGTTCTGCCACTATAAAGTACTGGTGTAACTGCTGGCTAATGAGTGCCTTGACCTCCCACTGTCATGCTAATGCGACTGCACACTTGGAACCTTCATGAGCCAATAAATTACTCCTTTTCTTAAAACCCTTTTACAGATTGCTGCTATCTCTGCAATGGAGACTACCTATCTCATTAATTTGTAATTGTGCTGAAATATTGGAGCCTTGGAAGTGGCATGTGAACTGAAATACAAATTCAGTAGATGTGCTGCTGCCAAAAGGCTGTATAAAGTCAGCTAAGCTATATATTACTGTAGATAAGGAAATTATTTTGTACTTTGGGCTCTGGTATTACTTGGATCCTTCTTTATCTAACTTGGAGTAATGTAAGGATAAATGCAATGAGGATGTGGGGATGCATATGTGAAATACATAAATGCACACACTGTAAAATCTACAGAACAAAAAGTTCCTCATAGCATGCTGCTTCCTCTCATAGAATTTGATATATGTGAAGTTTGGCCCAGGTGAACTTTACTCAAAAATTCTTGTATTTTAACAACATGTGGCTTGTGAAACAAAGAGCCAGTGCAGAGACTTTTATAAACACAGGCAACATGGACAGCTTTTCAGTTGGGTTAAATACCTACAGATATATGGGGGGACTGTACATAAAGGACCTGAATATGCAGTGTGATTTTTTAATTTTTTTTTTTTAAATGGTTAGAACATGCAATTTTGGGAATGTGACATAGAAGAGAGTGAATCATGTAGGAAGTCCACCTTTCATTGTGGTTTTGGGGCACATGTAGTTCTGTTGCAGCAAGCACTAATAGGTGATTTAACTTTGCCCAGTGTATATTTCTGAATAGCATTTTTCAAAGGAAGTGAATGCTCATTTTTCTACAATGCTGAGGCAGAGAGGCAAAGGACATCACCTGAATCAGAGTGGGAGAGCAGCTGCAGAACAGGGTCCTGGCTAGGGGCTGCAGAGCCCTTGTACTTTCTAGTTCACACAGAGTCTGATGAGTTTAAATTTGGTTGTGGATTTGGGTTTTTTGGGTTTTTTCGGTATTTTTTGTCGGATTTTTTGTGGGATTTTTGGGGGGTTTTTTTTTGGTTTTTTTTGTTTTTTTTGGTTTTTTTTAGCAATAAACCCAGCATGATACATTTTGTAAATAATGTAGTAGGTTATGATTGAATAAAATACCACACCATCAGACTTGTGTGCCTGTTCATCACTCACTTTGGGTTAACTTTTATCACTGAGATTTTAGACTTTATAAGGTTGGGGTTTTTAATGGCATTAAACTAGTTTTGTGTCCGTGCATAAGTTTGGGTTGTCAGGAGAGGCAGAGCATAAGCTATCAGAATAAATAAAGGGGGATGATCTACTCATATTTGATCATTTCCTTGTTTGATTCCTCTGTTAAATGTTAGGAATAATGTTCCTTACACATTTTTTGGACGTAGAGAAATCTGTCAACTTTGCCACAATGTTTTTAACAAGTTTGAAAATATTCAAAGTCAACACTTGAAAATATTTTAAGGTATTTTACTTTCATCTAATTTAAATCCGTTTTGTGTTTTTTTAATAATGAAAAGTAAATAAATTTTATGCTGGGAAGAGCACTTATCCCTTTACTTTTTTAGAGTTACTCCTAAATTGCAAAGCTCCAAAAGTGAAGGATAAAAGAAATGCAGAAAATTAATGCTGGAATAGTGTGTGGTGCCATCTACAGCAGAGCCAGCTGTGACCACGTGCTGAACTTTCAAAGGAAAAGGAAAAACAAATCAAAGCCTCCTCCAGTTCCAATCTGATTCAGTATCCTTACAGCAAAGTCTCCCACTGACAGGGAAGAAAACTGGGATTGACCCTTAGGCACATCAGATGTGACTGCATTCACAAAATCTCAGCATGAGAGAGAACCAGTTAAGGCAACATCTAATGTTCTCTCCATTTCAGAATATGTTTTTTTTTTAATTCTGCTTGTACTGATTAAAAATAATCCAACAGGCAAATGTCCTTTTATAGAAAACAGCTGATTAAACATTATGAATTTTTGCTCAGATGATGGTACATATCACTGTGGCAGTTGTTTGCTTGTGTTTGAAATTACAGTAAATAATCATAATGGTATTTCCTACTGGATATAAAATAAAATCTACTGCTCCAGTATTACTTTCAGCAGAGTAAAAATTAATCCCAAATACAACATTCTCCATAGCTTAAAGTTATTTTCCCCTAACTGGTTATTATTAATTAACCAGATGTGTATTATTCTATTGAGCTGTCCTTCCTCCTTCCTGGGATAAATCCACTTACCCTGGTGGTTAATTGCTCACAGCACTGTGACTTTTATGCAGGAGACATGAAGCTGGCTATTACAATTGCTGATGTCTGACCTTACTACAGGGTGAAGGGTTGCATCTGAACATGGCAAGAACAGCTTTTGACTATTTTAACCAGCAAGAACTTGTTCTGAATTCCAGTTTTACCTGCCTTGGTGTGGAAACTAATTAGTTTAGTTAGTTAAACTGGCAGTGAGATATTGCAGAGGGTCTGCCATAGGCAAATCCATTTTTGCTGTACTGGGGATTTAGTGAATTTCTGGCAGATATTATTCTGTTATTTAAAGCAGCTCTGTACAGACTAAGGAAGTGTCCATGGGTATGGACAGGGACAGTACTGCTGAAGGTTTCATTGCCAAGCAAATTATTTTATGCCAGCTGACTCTCACAGTGAACTCATTGAAACCGCTTGGATCCAGTTGCACACATTTCACATGGTTAAATTGAAAATTGTTTCTGAGATCCCCAAAATTCATAAGCCTCCTCTGAGCATTGAGTTAAATTTAATTATAGCCTGGATGGGAGCAGGAGGAGGAGAGGAGCAGATTCCTCTGGTGCATTCTGCTGGGTGCAATTCTTGCAGACCGGCTGGATCATCAATGCATCATCGATGGCTCTGCCTCTGCTCATTGTTTGCACTGGTGCAGCCCTGTGGCAGCTGCTTTCATCTCCCTGAGTGCTCTGCCTTCACCAAACTGTGAACAGCATCCCTGCCTCTGACACTTGTGCCTACACAAGTTTGTTGAACTCCAGTCAAAGGTAGTGAAGACACGTCAGTGTCACTGCTTGACCTCTGCTGTGCTGTTGTGTACCAGGTCGAGTCAAATCTCTGAGCTGCTGGTCTTTTATTGCTGTACACGAACTGAATGAAGGAAGGAACATTTTTTTATGGTCTGCAGACAAGCTGAAGTCTGACTTAAAGGTTGTCAGATTGATTTCAGGCTAGTGATAATGCTTTTTAGTGTGAGATCTTGCTCTGCATGGCTGCTTTTCTGTTAATCTATCTTCAAATATTTGCCTGAATCTGAAAAATAACCATTTTGTCCATCTTTCCTCTCAGTGGTGCAGAAATCATTAACATCAGAGGCCCTGATTTAATGAAGCATTTTGATATAACGAAGTTCTAGAGGAACATCAATGCACGGCAAAATGCTTTGCTGAATTAGAGCCTCCAGTCTCTAGGTCTGGTTTAATTTTCTTGATTGAAACAAGTGAGAATTCATCAGTTCTGTAAGCTAAATAAATCTGCTTTTTAATTGGTAGTACAGACTCCTTTCCCAAGAGGCTGATGGCATAGAACAACGTGCATTGGAAAAGCACATTCCTGGTTTTGAGTAACATTGAGTATTTTATGTTTCCAGTGCTTCTTGAAATCTGGCCACCTACTCTGGTGTCTATTGCTAGCATTGAGGTAAGAAGCAAATTTAGTTACCAGTGCTAAAAAAATAGTGTACAGTAAGGGTAGAGTGAAACTTTTTGGAAGAAACGTCTGTAAAACACTTCAATTAAATTTAAGCAGGGGTTTAATAGGTGCTTTAGTAGGATTAGGTTGCTTTTTAAAGGCAGTTGCAATTCCATCTTCAGAGCAGGTAAAATGTTAGTACATGGCTATTTGATCTGAATCCATAGAATTAGAATAAATACATACTAAGAGAAAAATCTAGTAATACAGCTGATCCTTGACTTAGCCAACTGTATTATTCGAGCATATTCTTTTCAGGTGCTCTGATTTCACCTCTTTTTATTTCACCCATGTGGGGAAGTCCACCCTTGCTGTTCCTGTGTGCACTGAATTGAGGAGTACAGTCTCCATAAGTGATCCTACTGAAGTTTGACCAGGAAGGAATACACTTTATATAGAATGTAGAAGAAGATTCAGATTGGGGCCAAACATTCTGCTCATAAGTCTCACATCCTTCTGAAAGGCAAGAAATACAGGAGGAATCTTTGTCCTCTTTTTGCCTGCACATGGTACAGGAAGACCACAGGGAGGTGATGGTGTCACTGTCCCTGGAGGCATTTAAGAAAACCCTGGATTTGGCACTCAGTGCCATGGCCCAGCTGACAAGGTGGTGTTAGGACATAGGTTGGAGTTGATGATCTCAAAGGTCTTTTCCAGCCTAATTCGTTCTGTGATTCTATGAATTGCAGGACCCTAAGACTCTAATTTTCTCTGCCTCTTTTGCAAATGTTCCTAGTACCTCTCAAAGACTTCTAGTAGTAGAATAATAAAAATACCTCTGCTCCCTGCTTTCTGCCACAGCCCAGGCTGATTTCAGAGGCTGTGGAAGGAGAAGAAACCCTGACAGGGGCTCCCTGGAAAATCATCCCTTACATAAGAAATTACTTACTTAGAATGACTAATGTTAGAAATATTTTAGACCCCTGCTTTATCTTTTTGTGCTTTAATTGGTCCTTTTCTGATCCCTTGGGTGATTTTACCTAAAACCTTTAAGTAGTTGGATAGCTTTCAATCCTTGATATCATTGGTTCATTTTCTAAGGCATCCTAACCCTATAAAAGCCCCTCATGTATTTGGATTGCTGTAAGGACACATGGATGAAAATAAAGTGCCTACAGAACATCCTGCAGCATTCTTGGTCTCTTCTGGCTAAGAAGATACTTGCAAGTGAAGCACAAGATCACAAAAAGAGCTGATAGCCTAAATTCTAGGCTTGCTTGCATCCCAGTACCTTGTGGCTGAAATCTGCCTGAAGCAGCCCAGAGAAGCTGTTCCATACAGAAAGTTTTATTCAGGCCTGTTGTGGCAGCCTGGGGCAAAACCCAAGCCCTGGCAGCTACAAGAGGCAGTGGGAGGGGATGGACATCTTTTAAACTGGAGTGCTGTGCACTGCCAGGCTCAGGAGAGGCAATGCCTGCCTGCTTCCTGCTGTGTGAGCAATGATGTGCTCTGCAGTGTGTGCTGCAGGGACCAGACCATTAATACCAGCATTTCAGTGAGCCAGAGGAGTATTTCACTCTTATAAATTCTTCAGAGCTGTGCAGGGAAAGCTCAGTGGCGCTCTGACATCAGTCATTAGGTGACTGTAGTAGAAATTAGGGAGCTCAGAAGTGTCAAAGGGGCAATGTGTGCCCCTGAGGACAGGCCAGGAGGAGCAGTGGTACCCTGGAAAGGCAGACCCGAGGGAGAGGGAACTCTTCCTGCCCAGGAGATGCCCTGGGGTGTGAGCTGTAACTGCAAGGACTGCTGGCTGAGACATTAAGATTAGAAGCAACAAGATTTTGCACAGCGGGAGCCAGGCCAGGGCTGAAGCAAGATAAGGGCAGGGATTTGTAGGCAGAGCAGAGTGTAATTCAGGGCTGTGAGGGAAGCAGTGATGGAGGGCAGGGAGGAGGGGGGACCTGCTGATGAACAGCTCTGCTCCAGATGCCACGAGGAAAAGGCTGAGCTGTGTGAAAGAAGATGCCACAGAGTCTGGTGTGCTGTAACAGCACGTGTCCCTTGGATGCAAAAGCAGGGGGACTGCTGACAAAAATTAATTGGCACTGCACCTTTTTTAAGAGGGACACCATATGAAAATGCTTAATATTCTGGTGGAGCCTAAAGTTAGAGAAGGGATGTTTCTTTTCCTATTTGACAGAGGGACTAGGTAAAGATTCAGAACTTGCCTCAGTTGCTCCTTGTTAGGCTCCTCTGGCTACAACCAAGTTGCTTTTCCCAATTATTAACAAATTTAATTTTTGATTTTGCATAACCCTTTATGTAAATAGTTATGTTTAAATATTTCTGATTTAGGGGAGTTGGAGACTGACCTTAAAGAAATTAATTGGATTTTCTCCCTTGTAGCTATTTCTATTGGTGTTGTAAGAGCTTGACCATGTCTCGTGTCACAGTGGGGAACATGCTCTTGTCACACCTCCGCCTCTCAGCAGGGCAATTTAGAGTAGCTAAAATGATAATTATCCCTAAGAGTATTGGTGTGCATAACAAAAATACAAGGGTGGCAGGTGTAGAAAAAGGGAGGAAGGCAGGAAGCTGCCAAGCTCTGAAGAGCAGTGGCCCAACTTCAACTTTTACAGTGTATATCCTCAGAAAGAAATGAGATGAGGTGTTTAACACCAGGGTATAGCACCCAGGAGGTTTGTAAAGAAGTATCTTTTGAGGAATTTTGATAAAATAAAGCTGCCTGAGTTTGCCTCACTGTGTTCTTTTGGAGCAAAGGGTAAAAAGGAAAGGACCTGTTTTTTCCTGCAGCAGGGGAATCCCACAGGGAATGGGTGTTGAAACCATGTAAACTATAAACCTGCAAGCAGGAAGGCTTGGTTTTTTTAAACATTGTAGTGGTAAGTATGGATGAGATACTGCAAGACTACAAAAAATTGTTCTGCTGCAGAAAAATGACAGAAAGATCTATGGGGAAACTGAAATATAATTTCTCTGGATTCTGGAGAAAATGTCTAAAATGTCTAGAAAATGAGCCATAGAGTATTTGACAAGACATGCAGTTTAATTTGGAAGTTGAATTCTTTCCCAAGTGAAGAATTTTATTGTTGATCAGTAAACTTTACAGACATGATATTTTAATTTATCTCAGTGCATCTTTGTGCCCTAGATGAGGCTCAACTTCATCTTGTTCTTGATACCAGTTAATGAATTCTTCACTCTGTGGCAGTGGCTCACTAGAAACTGGTTAGCTGCACAGGCACAGCTCACAGGACAATCTGTGCCTTGAAATTCATATAATAACTTCTTCACTAAAAGGTGATAACACCTTCACAGCCCCTGTCCCTGCATATACAGGTTGTTAAATACCACTGAGTAGTGGTACTTGAATTTTTTTGCTTCACTGTCATAGGGGAGAAAAAAAGTCCAAAAGATGAGATGAAAAACAAGAAGAATTTAGCCCAAAGGACAAAATCCTTCTGCTCTTACAATAGGCCTGTAAAGTATTATCTTGCTGGGGGTTTTCATAAAAATGATGTTTTCTGATCTACTGTAGATTTTAATTGCGCTGAAAACAAATGTGATGTGCCAGCTTGTAGACAGAGTATTCCATCAAAGTGCTAGTAAGCCCTATAGCACAGCATATGGATATTCATTGCCTTTGGAGGCTCACAGCCACCTGTGGCCACCTGCTTTCTTTCAGCAATATGACACACTACCTGGGGCTGCTGGTTTTGCTTTCAAAATAATTTATTTCTGTTTTGTTAGGCTCTTCTCATAATTTTGTTAACACAGTTAGGGTAATTAAGTGGAAGAAACAGAAAATAGTTCATTAATAATGCCAGATACATGAGGGTCTGTAAACAGAATCGATTGCATATTTAACTGATGCAAATTGCTGGAGTTAAATTCGTCTCTACTAAAGTTACCCCTGACTTTCTTTTATCTCTGTTTAATACATTAACAAGATTTCTTTTTTCCTTTCATGAACAGAATACCTTTGAGAAGAGCAGTTATCCTCTAAGCTAGTGACTTTTTTGCCTGGGTAGCAATCCTGCCACAGAAGTGTACAGCATGAGACTGAGCACTGCAAGTAATTTATGGACTTGCACTCAAGCTTGATCCTTTCCCTGTCTGTGCAAGAGGGAAACTTTCCCTCCCATGGGCTGTCAGACCCTGAACATTGTTCACTTCCCTGTAACAGGAAGACTCCTATTAACTCTTGTTGCTCCTTCAGCACTAGCTGTTCTGGCTCTGAGTGTTAAATTATCTGTAGCTAATGACAGATGATTCTCATGTGTTTAGCAGAGCAGTTAGAAATCCAAATTTCATTTTCAGTCTGATCAGGGAAGATTCAGGTGCTGGAGTCACAGATATCCAACTAGTTAGGTCTGAAGACATCTTTCAAATAGTCAAGAGGGACTTTCTAAACACAGAAGTGTGAGCTTACCTTCGTTCTTTCTTCAGAGATGGGAAGGATGCTGCAGCTTCTGCAGACTCTTGTGCTGTTGGTGATGGAGATGGTGCCCCAAGATCCTGCCTGTTGTTTACAGCAGCTGCTGTGCCATGGTGTGTGAATTCCTGCTGCAGACAAGTCCTTGTTTTCTCAGGCAGAGACAGGGAGGATGCTTAGATCTTTAAAGTGGAGCACCTGTCTCTGCAAGTATACTGCCTTGCATGATCCAGATTCTGCATTTTGCCACTCTTCTCCCTAAGTGAATGTTACAGTGTCTGGATCTTACACTGGTGGGTGCTCAGTTGCTGGGATTGAGCTTTTTAACTGTTTATCCCTCGAGCACAACTCAGACTGGGGACATCAAATGGCAGCTGCTCTTCTGGCACCCTTTTCCCATTCAGTGTGGTAGACAGAGGGATCCCAGGAATCACTTGATCCATCAGCATCCACCCCTGCCTTGGCTGCCTTCCTGGCTTCTTGTTTTTCCATTTTCCTCACAGGATGTGCACGGACACGAGCTGTCAGGGCTGTAGCTCAGCTGTCAGGGTTTGCCTGCCCCGAGCAGCCTCACTGAGTGCAGCCCCAGGCTCAGTGTGGGGTTCACGGACACCTCACCAGGAGAAGGTGGAAGAGCTTGGCCATGTCTCCTGTGACAGGGGAAACTCTTCTTACACCTCTGCCTCTCAACAGAGCAATTCAGAATGAGTATTGGTGAGCATAACAAAAATACGGACATGTGGGTGCTCACCTGTCCCAGAGCCCCCACAGTAGCCTCACCAGAGACCGCTCCCAGCCCAGCACCTCTGCTGGGGGGTGCTGATTTCCCCCAGCCTCACAGGTGGACATCAGACCTGTGCTGCAGCCATCTCTGGTTCTTCTGCTCCTGGCTGGACACTTTGGATGGACCCTGGCTCATTGCTTGTGTGACCATGGCTGAGGACTGAGAGCAAAGATGTGTGCTAATGTCTTCACAAATAGTTGGATGGGTGAAGGGATGGGTGTTCACTACTTTGAAATGGATCTTAATGTTTGCACTAACTTTTCAGGCAGCAGGTTTGTTGCAGAGCCCAGCTTGGCTCTTGAGATAGACAAGGGTCTGCACTTCTGAACTTTGGGGTGAAACAGGAGGTTCAAGGTGGGAATATGTGGTAGGCAGCTCGGGAAGGCTGAACCTTCCTAGTGCCTCAGCCAGCGGGAAAAGGAAGAGGACCACATGCAAAACCCTGAGAGAAAAGCCTGTGGGTGTGCCCTGGTGGACTCTTTCCTTTTATTAGTGTAAAGTTAAAGGACTCTACTGTCTCGCTTTGGGAAATGAACCTCTGGTGTTGGTGGATTTTCCTGACAGGCTCATTTGGAGCAGGTTGGGCCCCTGGCATCAGGACAGGCTGTGTCTTGTTGGCAAGGCCCTGCTGCTGTTTATTGTCACTGTGTTCCCCTGAACTGTAAAACACTCAGGAAAGGAAAAGAGGCTATTGAGTGAAGAGTGTGTCCTTTCCTTTGCTGTGTTTTCTTTTCTCCGTGCACCTCCAATCTTCATCTTTAGAAAATTGCCTACTTATCTCCCAAATATAGTTGCCTTCTTTGCTGAATGTCCCTCTTCAGGAACTTATTCTATATGGAAATTACCCTGTACAGGAAATAATTTACCTTTAACTATCCTCTTCATACTTTTAAATTGTTTTCTTGTGGGCTTTCCTCCTCCCCAGCTCTTGAAACAATGAGGCTGGAAACTGCTGACACCCAATAGCTTTGACAAACTGAGTGTCAGCTGACATGCTCGAAACCATCTGCTTCATGGATGGATAATTCTGGCCAGGGTTGCTTCCAGCTGTAACAGATCTGCAGCCCTAGATTCTGCTGGACAAATCAAGGGCATGATGACAAGCCCCAGAAGGGAGTTTAAATTCATGTGCAATACAACAGCACCTTTTTGAAGATAGTACCAAAATGGTCAGCCTGGTTGGAATGGCTCAGACTGCAGCTTGGGGTTTTGTGACCGTAGTTATTTTGTCCTGATGAAATACTTTTGGTTTTTTTTGTTTGTTTGTTTGTTTGGGGTTTTTTGGGTTTTTTTTGTTAATGCTAATAATAATTAATTTGTGATGTTAAAAACCAAAGGCATTGGAGGAAGCTGCAATACTTTTATTTCCAAAACACTGCTATTATGAAGACCAAACCTCCAGACAGCTGTCTGTTAAAAGGTTTTGTGCCTTTTCTAATGCAGCTTTTATTGGAGAGAGACCCTCCATAAGCAGCAGTCCCTGGTGAGCTGTGGTTGCCATGGCTGAGATGGAGAGATGGAGCCTCTGTAATCAGCGTGAGCGCCTGGGTTTCTGTGTCCCTCTCTGACACAACTAGAGGTGTGCAGAGCTGCAGCACTGCAAGCACACTCTCTTACTTGCATTGTGACACTTCAGGGTTGTAGAAAACCAGGGGAGAACTCCTAGGACATTTATCCTAGAATAAATCCCATCTTCCCAGAGATCTTGTCTTTCTTTGGAGGAAATGCAGCAGAAAACTTACTCAAGCAGGGAGAGAAATTTGGGAGGAAATGTGGTAATAGTTAAGAATTATGTATTACTCTACGTCAGATATGTGTACAATGCATAGTTAAGGAGCAGCTATCAATGGTGTTCTGCTGCCCAAACCTACCATCAGTGACTGCTTTCTAAACACAAATGCTTTTCCTAATACATTTTGAGTTGATGTTTCATCATTTCTATAATGTGGATACTGAGAGCAAAAAAGTTCCAGTTTGGATTCCCAGTTTGATTTGTCTGAGCCCTACTTCACTGAGTTACTTCATTTCCCTTCTTAGTTCAGGTTCCAGGTGGGAGTGTGAAAGGGCTGCTTAAAACAGGCCCAAGAATCTGGATTAGGACATCTTCTCCAAAATGTCTGAGATGATTTTCTCCTCTGAATGCATCAGAAATGGGAGGTGTCAGAGGCTATTTGTGGAGGGGATATCATCTAATTCAAAGCAATGAGTGAAGTGGTGTGGGCTTGGATTGGGAGGATAATCATTAGGGACCAGGACCTCAGGAGGATCAGGTATGGGGAGGGGCTCTGTGCAAAAGGCAGAGCCTTACTGTTTGTGTTGGCACACAAGTACAGAATGAAATCTGATGGTTTTAGTCAGGAAAATTTAAGTTAAGTCTTCAAATCAAATTTTGAATGTGTTTTGTCCAACAGCCAGGCAGTAACACACTGTCATGTGTAGATGCAAGGTGGCTACTGCTGCTCTGCTCCCATAATGGAGAGGATGACAGTGCCAGGTGCAGTTCTGAAAGCGTTTACCTTCACTGGGATATCAGTTAAACTCAAAGATTTGCATGGAAGTACAACACTGAGTGGAACTTCCACACCAGTGCAAAACCAGAATATCTACTCATCTATTTATTCAATATGCAATGGGGTTTTTATCCATGGAGGATGCAGTCCTGATGATGGGTGCAGAAGAATTTTTTGTGTTTCCTGCAGTTGCCACTGTAGAAAGTTAATTTAAAACAGAAAAAAAAATATGAATGGGAGGGTTGAAATATGGAAGTGCCAGAAGGAAGAGAAATCAGAATGGCAGGTGTGGATGATCTGTGCATCAGCAGGTTACCACAGTCCTGGCACATCTACCTGCAGCTTGTCAGGACACTGGAAAAACCAGAAAGAGCTGGTACAAGGAGCAGTCCATGCGTGGTAAGATCAGAAAACATTCTTTCAGATACTGAGAGAACCAGATAAATGATAGTAAATCCTAATGGTGAGACAGGATGGGTAGACACACCTTGGTGCTGGCTGAACTCATGATTTTAATGCTTGTGACAAAATTGCTGGATTACGACTTGTTTTAAAATAAAATAATTTTTAAACCAAAGATTAATCTGTTATTTTAAATCAAAGAAGCTCATGCACTGAACTTCAATATTCTAATGTTACATCTTGAGAAGTCTGTTGACAATGAAAAGCTTGTTAGGGAAAGCACTCTTCTGAAATTAGGAGGAAAGTGCTAATACTCTCTTTTCTTTTCTTTTCTGGCTGTTAAGTGGTGTTTGAACATGTGAACAGCCTGACTAGTGTGACAATGAGCTCTGCCTTGCACGGGAAGTCACTGCCCAACACCAACTGCAGTGTTGAGGGGGGCCAGAAATAGGCAGAGGCTTATGACCTTTTTCACCAGGCATAATACAGACAAATTGCATGAGTAAATATGTGTTTGAATAAGTTTGTGCTTGGTCCTTGTTTGAGTCCAGAAATAAGGCAGCAGCAAGGTAGTTTTGAATGCTTTTTGTATTTCTATGATGGTGCCATGGCAGGGACACTGCCAAAGCTCAGCAGCAGAGCTACCACCATGGTTTGCTGGGAACAATTTAGGAAAGATCCCTGGGGTTTAATTCAGACCTCTTGAGCTTCTGTTTTTAGCAGATCAGGCTGTTACCTGAGAACCAGAAGTTAAAGAACTCTGAAGTATTGTTTTCTTTCTTTCTCTGAAGCCAAGGGCAGGTAACTTGCTGCCACCAATAGAGAGAGGGAATATTGGGAATATTAGTCACTGGCGGCAGTCACTGGAATCCTGCTCAAACACTGTGTAAATGTCAGGCCTCAACTTTCTATAAAGTCAAAACTGGCTGCAGAAACTGAATTATCCATTGGTAATCTCTGCTCTGGGGCTTCTGCCTATATGAATTATGAAAAGGAACATTATGGAGGATTTGACAATTTCTGTGCTCTGTTGTCAGAAGTTGGCCTACGTGCATTTTTAAGGTTGTGACATAGGAATATTTCTTCAATGATTGTAAGTAAAATGCAGAGAATTGTTAATTGTGGTTTTGATCTTGTTATGTTTGAATGGAAAGAAAGAGTGGTCTAGGGGTCGTGTCTGTCACTGTGCCCTCTAACTGGTGTCTCTGTTTTCTCTTTTCTTAATTTTCTTTTCTTCCTGAATGCTTTAGACATTTCAGAAGCAGGGTACTGTCACAGGGGAGTAGCTAGAGGTTGTAGTCTTAATTAATTCTCCCCATGACAAGCTGAAATGCCTAAAAAGAAAAGCACTTGCCTTTGAGGTGGGGGGAGGTTTGAGGCAAAGGATAATCACCAAACATTTGAATTGCTGTTTGGAGAAACTTGCCTTTGTTTTGGCTACTTTGGAAGTCCAGGCAATTGTGGTTGAAATTGGATGTCTTACCTGGGTGGGATGGATCTAGTCATCCTTGCACTTCTGAGACAAGGAATGCAAATTCATCATTTGCCTCAAAAGATCCTGAATTTTGTGCAGTCTCCTTGGACATAAGAAAGGACTGTTCTTATGGCCACTAAATCATTAGGAACAAAACTGTACAAAATTGAATGCATTTTTCTGTCTATTTCTGGGTCATACACGGTTTTCAGTCATGCATTCTTCAGTATGTCTCCTCATTGAGAAACTTCTGGTATAGATATGTATATTAAACTTTTGTCACAGATTTTTTTTTAATGCCTCCTCTATAATGAAAAGAAAGTTCCTTCTTCTGTCAAGGCTGGGCTTTCATAAGCAGGACTAAGATGTTTTAGATAAAATCTAAAGATTGGCCTTTTGGTGGGCCAACCTCTGACACTTTGTGTGTGGTATAAAGTCTGGGAATAGGAATTAGTGGAGTTTGCTGTTTACAGGGAAAACACTCATGTGAGTAACTCAGCCTACAAGGGGAAGTGCTACTTTAGCAGGTTTGTGCTTCAAAAATGTCAAACTGCTCAAGTTGAAGTCCTTTACTTCAATGAGTTGTGTAGGAGCAGGAATGTCTGTGCTGAAGAGCTCTCCTCCTCCTGAGTGAAAGGCTTGGAGCTTGAGTCCCTTCTGCAAAGGCTGCCTAAGAGGGAAGAGGCACCTTGGGCACCTGTGCTGTGGGAGAGCTGGTCCAGGGGCAGGATTGGCTTGCATGGCACTGCCTGTCCTGCTGGCCCTGTGCAGAGGGCAGCTCCTGCCTGCAGCCAGGGGCTGCCACACTCCTGGATATTGGTCTGAGTGTCCAGCACTGCCAATGCTGGATCTTCCCATTCCTTGTCCATCTGTCGAGATTTGGAGTGACCAGCATCCCCACACCTGCTGTGGCAGTGTCTGCTGCAAAATTTTTAGAACATGCTACCAGAAACTCTGCTTTGTAATTTATTTTTTTTTTTATTTTTTTTAAATGGATGAGTTACCAATATTCCCCAAGCCAGGTTGCTTCCCTCAGACACTGCTGTCCCTCAAGGTCTCACAAACAGCAGCACAGGGCAGCAGTGGCCCTGGGGAAACCAAAATCCTTTGAGCTGAACCTTGGGCAGAGAGGTGCTCTACTGAAGGTAAAGTCATGTGAATTTAGTCTTTATTAGTACCTAACAGTTCAGTATGTTTTCTGGTCAAGTAAACTGATGGAGGAGAAAGCAAACTGGATTGGGGTGTGGTGACTTTCATGGGGTTTTGTTTCTTTTTTGATCTTGCCCTTTGGGTTTCTTCCCATTCCTGTTTGAGGCATGTGAAACAGCTCTGGTTCAACAGCCTTGTGTGAAGGGGTTGTAACTTTGGGAGCAGGTCAGATTACCGAATTTTCCAACTTCAGTTGCTATTTAGGAGGAACACCTCAGCTCTGAACTGCACTGCAAACACAACAGCATGTCTCAGTTGGTAACTTGGCATCATTAACCATAAAGTATAACGCTGGGCTTGGTGTGACAGTTTTAATCAACTTCTCCCTCAAGGTCACCCTTGGCTTCTGAGTTATGTGAGTCCCATATCTGTTGTGATTTATTTTGATGAAGATAAGTCAGTCCGTGTTTTCTGACAGCCTGGCTGTTCTGTGATCTGTAACTACATTGCTTCTAGTACAGAAAATACACTCAGGACAAGTACATGTGGATGGACAGCTCAAATAATAGCAATCCATCTTAGCAAATGGCATTAGTTCTCTTATTGCTTCTTTCAGCTGACTTGTCCCTTCATAAAAAGAGAGGCTCATTACTCCCACAGGAGGTTTGGAAAAACCACTTTTCTCAGAAAACTTGTTAGCTTTCTGGTATAGCACTTAGATGATTTGGGGAGTGACAAAGGGATTTGTAAAGATTTTTGGGCAGCTTGAGTCAGAGCGAGCAGGGGGAGCTGAGTGCCTGACCTTGCTTTAGCCACTCAGCCTGAGTCCTAGGGAAATTCCAACCCATTTATAACTGCTTATTTCCCTCATGTTCCCATACGCACATATGGCAGGGATGAGGAGGATACCTCATAAGGTCAATGTGACTGCCTTAGGAATGGCACATGGCTTGTATCAGAATGATTGCCAAATGTCTGCACTTAAAAGAGCTGAGGGGATGCTGTGGTGACAACCTATGGAGGGTTATGTGTAGATTATAACTGTGGGATAAACATGGAACTGAGGTTTACCCTGCTGCAAATTTGATGTAGAAGAACATCAGGGTTGTGCCTGTTTGGATAGCCAGCATGTTTCATGATGGTGGTGACCTGGGTGGCCTGGGAATTCTGGAGCTAATCTCTGCAGAGAGACTGGGCTGCCCACAGACAGGGGGATTGACTGACCTCCCAGCCAGCCTTCAGCAAAACAACACACAGGAGCTCTGCAGGCAGGGCTTTGGGACAGTCCGTGTGCTGTGCACAAGCTGGTAGCTGCTGCTTGTTTGCTGGGATGTGCTGGGTAACTTCCTGGGCAGAAAATCCAGCTCCTGAGGGTGCTCCCTTTTGGCATCTGCTGTAGACAGAGATGTTGACCAAACTGTACAGAGGTGATTTTAAATATTCAGACAAAACTGCACAGTAGGACTGGTCTTGCAGAACAGTCTTTGTTCATGGTCAAGATAGTTAAGAGCTGCTTTGTACATAATTTAAGGTAGTGAGTAGATCTGGATTGTGCCTATGCTGCAGTAGTCATGATGATGTACTAGTGGCATGTAAGAATTCTCCAGAATGGTTCAGGGAGCCTTACCTCATCTGGCTGAAGGCATCTTTGCAAGGACACTTGGAGTGGAGGCACCCATCAGTACCTGGACAGCAAATGACCATCCTATTCAAGAGGTTCCAGTCTCTAAAGAAGCATTACCCAATGCAAACCATACCAATCAATTAATTATTTCAGCAGGCACTCATATCTGTGTCTATACAACAGCATCCACTCAGCACAAGTGGGATGTTTCCATTGAATTGTTGAGAAAAGTGTTAAGTGTCAAATTTCCCAAAATCCATGTTGGCTGGTACATATTTTTGGCCAGGATTATTTCCAAGCCAACAGCAGTGTGGGCACTGGTCCTGGGGATAAGAAGTTGCAAGAGGCAGAAAGTCTGGCAAAGATGCAGGAGCTCCTATGGCTACAGCAGAAAAACATCTGAAAAACACACATGCTCTTCAGTGCCAACCACCTAGGTAACTAGGTTGGTGCTTGGTACAAAGTCTGGATTACAGTTTAAAAAAGAATTGGAATGTGTGCTCTCTGCACTGCTATTCCTTACAATAAGCCCTTTATTTATAAAACAATTTCAGCTAATGATACCTGGATGATTCAGATGGTGCTTCAGGATTTGAATGAAGTCAACAGCTTGTCTGTGCCTGTTTGTCAGGGGATGAGTGCAGGCTATTTGCTGTAAGAAGCTGAGATTGAAAGAATAGAGGTGATTCAGGCAGACTGCCATCTTTCTCCCATTATCTATATTCACTAAAGCTAAAAATATGTGTTGCTCCTTTCAGTTCTGATATTTGGTATATTCAATGCTTCATGAATGAGCCAGACAAAATGCCACTTTATTGAAAACAGGCAAAAGCCCACTTCAGATAAAGTGCAGCTTAAAAAGATTGCCTCTGCCTTAGCACTGGACATCATGTCTCCCACATTCACCACAATTCTTCACATTAGAAGATTAAAACTTAAGCAGAGGGTGACCTTTTATAGACATGTTTCTGCTTATTACTCCCACTGAGCTCATCATTCCAAGAGCTTTTCTCTTGATTGCTGTGGCCACTATGAAAGGGGTCTTCTGAGGCTCTGCTCTTCTGCCTGGACCCTTTAATGAAGATATTTCATCTTTTTCTGAACTCCTACATGCAAATAAAGAAGCAGCAGAATTCATATTTTAAGAAACAGGCATGGGCCAAACAATCTTATTTTCACAGACAAAATCACTGCCTTTATAGGGAAAGGAAAATATTTTAAATTTTAAAGGGTTTTTCTCCAGGCTGGTTTATAGACCGCAACGTTGAGAAGCATTTGCTACTTGTTCTGTAAAGTGCATTGTAAAGAGCAACCTCACCTTTGTTGCTGCATGGCTGGGCCAAATTGTTTAGAAAATAGCTGTGCAGGCTCTCAAGAGTGGTCTTTGCACTTTCCTGGTGCTCTTCCCTGCTCTGTTCAGCTGGACGGAGTCACTTCCCCGATGGTCACTGGCTGCTTTGTGGAGCTTGGCTGTCCCAGCCATCCCTGAGGGTATTTGCTGCTCCCATCAGAGATTCAGTGTTTATTGTAGATGTGGGGGTTTCTGAGGCTGTTTTTGGGCTGTTGCCCCTGGGGACAAACAGCTGCTGCAAAGTATGACATTTTCTGCTTGTTTGCAGAAGTGGTAGCTCCAAATCTACCCTGCTGTTCTCACAGACAGTGATGTATGAGATTGGTATAAGCATATACAAAAGTCTCTTGGCAACCTAAAAATAAGCACTTCTAACACTTCTTTCCCTGAATACTCTTTCTCTAGGCAATATTTTATTGTCCAACTTTTAATAAACTCTTGTGATGTAGCAGTAAAGCAGAATATGAAGGTATTACCTGCACCAGGATATCAAATATGTAAGAAGCAAATTGCAGCCAGCCCAATACTTCAGTTTGACAGTTAAGCTGTATTGTAACAATATGTGCATGTGGACCATTCACAGATGGTATTGTAGCTGTAAATTAAACTACATTAAATCTTCAAGCATCCAGTAGGAGATTTTTCCCATCTTCTCTCTCCTCAATATGCAGAGGAGTTTGGTCCAATTAATTTTTCCAGCATAAGAATTATGAAGGATCCTACTACTGCTTTTTAAATAGATTTCACTAGGGGTTAGAGCTTCAGGATATGGTGTCCTGAAGAATCCCTCTGGCAATATCTGAAAAAAAAATCAGTGTCACGTTCTTTCTATTTTTAATGCCCTTCACTATGGAAACAGTTCTATGCTTCTCTGCTGTCTGTCCATCTCCCTAGTAATTTTGAACTGTTGGATGACATAAATCAAATGTGACAGAGGTAGAGGTCTTAAAAGATAATTAGCTTCCTGCAAGTTTTTGTGCAAGTTACTGTCTGGATAGAGAAGAAATTCTACTTTATGACTTTATAAACTTAGTCTGCAGCATATGCTGAACCTTTCCTGGAGAATTTAATGAATTACAAAGAAAGGAATTTACATTCCATGCTCTAAATGTGGGTAATACTGGAGCTGGAGTGAGTGAAGCTGTTCCTGTAATTTCAAACACTTGCTGAGCTGTGTGATTGTGCTGAAGGAACTTGGATGTGGGCAGAAAAGGCCCAGGGACTTAGCTCTTGGTCAGTGCTGAAAGACATTGACTGAGCTTTGGCTTTAAGGGATTACAGTAATTTCACAACTATGAGGAGCACCGGACTACAAGGCACACTTTTTTTTGCGGCGAGGATCCATGCGCAACAAAGTAACCAATTAGTAACAGAATTGCGCGATCATGGGGTTTACTGGCAGGTGCTCAATTTGAAAACATTTTTCATGAATCGGTGCAGTTTTTAAGCACAGCCCCAGGCGCCCTCCCCATGCTGCGGGCCCCGGCACTCCCTTCTGCCCCCGGCACTGGCTGGTGCGGCTCTCACAGCTCGTGGCTCTGCTGCCGGCTCTTGCAGCTCAGCTGGCAGCTTGCACTTCTGGGTTGGCAAATTTCCGAACTTTGTCCATATATAAGATGCACCAGATTATAAGGTGCACTTCCGGGTTTCAATCAACATTTTAGTCAAAAGGGTGCACCTTATAGTCGTGAAATTACTGTACTTTTGATTGAAGCTGCTGTAACTAAACTTGTGCTCTGCAGAGCATGATCTTGGGATGGCTACCCTGCTGGGCTGGGAGTTGTGCTGCTCAGTGTGCCTGGGGGGTTTGTGTTGAGGCCAATTTTGTGTGTTTTGTTGCTGTGTTTAGGGGTGGCAGCTGTGCACCACTGTAGTGGTGTTGGATCACGTGCTATACAGATATGCTCATATCCATTTGTATTCCCTGATGGACCTCGTACCTACTGCTTGTTTTGGACCCCGTTTGAGGTAGAACAAGCTGCTTTTGGAGCTTTTTACAAATCAAGGTCCCTGTTCACCCACAATTCTGACCTTAGCCACTCCCCCAAGAGAATGGATTTCCTGCTCAATTCCTCCTCCAGACTGTGGCTACATCCAAGTGCAAACTGTGGGATGACTTTCTGATTTTCTAATGCTATTATTTTGATGAGCTTTTAATGATTTATTACCCCAACTGCTCTTTTGAATGCTGTTACATCCATTTTTAAAATACTGTGCAGCCACAGGGTTGCAACAAAGTCTTAAATTGGCTGCTTTTACAAGCATCTCCTGGATATGCATTTTCTGTGAGTGCTTTGCCTGTCTTTTGTACACACCTGAGTAGAAGAAATTGTAACAGAGGCACATAAAAATCCAGTTCTCATATTGAAATTGTCTAACAGCACAAGAATAAAAAAATGCTCATTGATGAGAAGAAACATGCTCAAAAAGAGTTTGGGAAACAGTTTTCATGACAGACAAGTTGTGTGGAGGATTTTCGGTCCTGAGAAATGGTTATGGCAAAGTTGGCAGAGCTCAATGTCTCAAAGACCAATAGCATCAGAATAATGTAACATTTCTAGCTGCAGCAGGCAAATCAAATGTGCAGAGAATGCCAACATAGAACTGGCACAACTACTGTGAAGGAGGTCCTTGACTAGTTTAGGGTGGTTAATTGAAGTTTTGTGGAAATTGGGAAGAAATAAAAGGTAAAATTTATTTGTTTGGCATGGTAAGATGATGAGAAGGACCATGTTCCCTATGTATTCCAGCTACTTTTTCACCCCTATTTCTCCTTCCTAGCTAGACTGCCATCCCAGTAGTTTGATGGACAAGAACTGGAAGGAATAAAACACTTCTATGGGATGGGGGAAGTGATAATGTAAAGAAAGTAAAATCAACTAACAGCTGATGTTTTTGGCACTCCTGTCTCTGACAAAAACTCCCAAACTCGTGCTGCACTGTCTGCCTCAAGCAGGGAAGTGTTTGATTGCAGATTGGAGGGAGGGGGTGGCTTTGAAGCCCAGCAAGGGCTGTGCTCCTTCCCCTGGTTTTTGAGAGCAATCTGTGAGCAGTGCTGCAGAGCTGTGCCAGCCTGTGGCAGGGACAGAGCATTCCAGCCCAGCAGTGCTTTGGGAGATGGGTACCTCTCACAAAGATAATGTTTTTGTGCCATGGGGGCAGTGTTTTGCCAATATGGTGTAAGCATCTGTGGAGTTCAGAGCTTTTCCTGCTGCCTTCATGCTTGCTCTTCCACAGGGCAAGCTGTCCCAAACTGCAGGGTGCTCCTGGGTGGGCTGCTGGCAAATTTTATTTGCTTTTTTTTTGCTCTGAAAATAGCTCTCAATGGGTTTTGTGGGGAGGAGGTAGGAAGGAAAGGAGATGATTCTCTGCTAACGTTCTCCAGCATTATTCAAAATGTAAAATTGCTCTGTGGCGTGAGCAGAGCTGGATCCAATGTCAGAAGGCATAGCAGAGGGATGTGATATTAATTATCCTTTAATTCATAAGACTGGTTTTGGTAACCCTGTGATCTTTGTGCTCTCAGTTTCCTCTCAGGAAAATTGTGACTCAGAAGTTCTAGCATCAGCCTTGCTATGGAGAAATGGAACAGCAGTGCTTATATGAACATGATGTTACAAGACAGCGAAGGAAGTTATCTGTCTTTTGATTGAAGATGGAGCCTCTAAACAAACAAGTAAAAAATTCAGTCAGCTTTCTCCAAATACAAAATGTGTGGAAAGATGGGAAGCAAGGCCTTAGGCCCCTGCTGGAATATGTCTGCTCAGGGCACCCGACCCTACAGTGCCCACCAGAGGGTTTCTGAAGGTACCTGACTCACAAAGGGCCCCACATCCATGCACCTCCCCAAGGCCTGCCTGTAGAAATTAGGATGGAAAAATGGTAAAGATTCCTCCTGGTTAAAAGGTCTTTTTGTGAGCTCTTTGTTTGTTTGCTTCTCTGGGTTGGATTTGGGTGCTGAATTTTTTCTGAGACTTGGTTCTTTGGTTTAGCAATTATTTTGGTTGGTTGGTTGGTTGTTTTTTTTTTTACCTTCCTGCCTTCTAAAACAAATTGTCTGGAGCTTCAAGCAGTGGTGCTTGCTGCTTCTGGTGGGATCTTTTTAGTTGCCACCAGAATCTGTTTATGGACCTGCGTCACCTATCCTTGGTGAGTTTATCTCTGTCATGTTTGTAATGTTTGTAACATTTTTAACACGCTTAAGGGTGAGTATAGAACTTCACAGGTTCTCTGCTTTACATTACAATATTTTAGGTGTAAACATAATGAGAATGCTTTGAAAATTGGGTTAATTAATTTATTTTAAAGTTCCAGGGAGGACGCAGGCCTTGATCCTGTAATGCAATTCACCCCTGAAGAGCTTGTGGCAGCTTTAGGACCTGCACTTTTATAAACTCATTATTGGGAAGGTGTCTTCAAAAAAATCTCAATGTAGATTGGATAGCTCTTTAAAATAATTGGTTGAATATTAATTTTGGTGGCTCACTGCAATTACGTTAATTATGGGAATTCATGAGGCACTAATGTAAATATTAGACCCCTTTCTGTAACATTGACTGTAATTTAATGCTAATTCACAGAACCATTATTAAACTGTTAATAGCCAGGGATGGAATCCATTCAAGTACGTAACACCTCATGCCTTGCAGCTGGGGAGGAATGTGTGTTACAGTCCACACACACTTTGAATGTACAGCCATGAGCTGCTGGCAGCCTTCCCATCACAAATTAGAGGAGACAGAGCAAACTGTCCTGGGTTCTGGCTGTGTTGGCTGACCTGGCCTCTCCAGAACTCATGACCACCATGAATGCTGGTTCTGTGGCTGAATTTCTACATAACTTTACATCTCATGTCATCTGTTCGGGAGCCCAGATGATTACAACTCCTACATACAGTAGTTTCACGAATATAAGCCGCACCTTTTTCATTGAAGAATCCA
>VRYO01000710.1:1143746-1159087 GCA_009812075.1 Sialia sialis
AATTACTGTACTTCTACAGAAGAACTGCAAAAGAAACCACCAGCACAAACAAAAACCAGATTGCAGCTGGAGTAAGAAGTAGAAACTGACCTGTTTCAGCTGAACAGGAATTGGAGAAGGAAATAGGAAGCACTTAGGCATCAGCTGTAAATTGGTAAGAAATAAATGAACCTTCTTTGTTTCTGAGGAATATTCATGAGCTTTGTAGTTCTCTTTGCCTTCTCTTCTATGTAATCAGTAAATACCTTTCTGTAGGCTGCTGGCAAACTTGGCATTCTGTACTGTACCAGGAAATACAAAAGTTGCGCCATGAAGGTTTTTTCTTCCTCTATTGGAAAAGCACACAAGTGTTCTCTGTGCAAATTGTTTTCACTTGGAAATTCACTTTTTAGAAATATTTCTGGATAATGAACTAGGTCATTCAAATTGCAAGAAAAGGGAGGAGTACATTGACCAAATGGGCAAAAATGAATTTATTAGGAAATTAAGGCATCTCTGTCCAGATGGTATCTCAGCTCAAAAATTCAGCTTTGATAACAGAGTATTTTTGTTTCCCTAGTATACACCATGAGTGTTTTGCTTTTGGGGACATAAAGTATGCTACAAAACTAGAGTGACTGCAGAGTGAATACAGCTTACAAACTAAAGACTGGATCTTGCTCCTGGTAGGCAGCTATCTCACTTGCATTTGCTATATATTGTATTGCTCTTCCTGTTTCTCTGCTCAGTCTGAGCTCAGAGTTGAAATGCAGAATGCATTTCTAATCCCATTATGGGGTTTGATGCAGCATTTACAACACTCTGGAATTCTATCAAAAGCCTTTATGGAATGCATTTCTTTGCAATAAAATTATCACAATATGGGCTAAAGGATCCTGTATTCTAATTTCTTATTGCAAAATTTACATTTAAAGTTTATATTTTGAGCATATATATATATGTATATATGTATGTGTATGCGTATATATATATGTGTGTATATATATGTGTGTGTGTATATATATATATATGTATGTATATATATATGTATATACATGCACCTGTTTCCAGTGCAGCTGCAGTTTTATTCTGTCCTCTTCAAACAGGATCTCTTGGCCAACAATAAAAGAGGAAAAGAACTCCAGAAACTGGACAGTGCTCAATATCTCACTGTAAGCCCTCTCCCCCATGTGATCTCTTGAAGTTCAGGGGCTGCAATACAGAAAGATTTTTAATGCACACAGGTCAAATGTCAATGTTACTTTATTTGCTAATTATGGTAGAAAAAGGGAAAGATGCTTTTTAGATTTAAAATAGTTTTAGGTTTCTTAACACTCTGAGTTTTGAAACTCATCCAGAAACGTGTTTGTAGAAGTGTGTGATATCCTGAATCAGTCAAAGGCTTTCTTTATAGCTGTCAGTAACTATGTAATGGGTTGGGCTGTCCCAAATAGCCACATGTTAAGTACAAGTGTTTTAAGTGTTTTAAGCCACAATGCTTAAAAGATTATTATTAATTATTTTATTAATTCACCTTACTTTTGTTTCATTCACCTCATGTACTTACTAGATTCCTGTACCTTACTTAGAGAGAAACTATTCTATGTCTATAAAACAGAAGAGAGGTGGGATTTTTTGTTAGTATTGCTTTTTAATATACTAAGAATGTCACATTTTTCAAAGTTTCTTTCAAAGTCAATTATTTTAAATTGCTCACGAAATCATTTGAAGGATAAATTATTTCCTTTTTGCTTTGAACTAAAGAAAGAGTAATTAAGTAGTGCTAAACTGAACAAACAACCATTACTTTTACGTGCCACAATTTTTTAGAGGTCAGTCAAGCTCTAAATTACCCAGGAAAGCCCTCAGGTAGACTTTTTCTAATTATGTGATGTGGCTCCCTACTTTTAAACTGAGAGCTAACAGCTGAAGATGTGTGCTGTAGTGGAGGAGGAAAAATTGAAAGAGATTAAACCAGTTTAATATGAAAATAATTGTTTGTTTCACAGCTGCTCAGAACATGGTCCCACCCTGAAGGCAGACTGTGGTAAAGGCTGAAAAAACTAAGAGAAGATTAAAACAACTAAATGCTGAAATGGCAGAACATGCTTAGCGTGGGGGCAAGGATAACTGTGTGCCTGGGAACTTCAGAGTGGTGTTTCCTCTACACAAGTCACTCTAGGTTCAAGTTCTTTGGGCGTAGTCACAGAGAAATAAAGTAAATTGTATAGTGTGCTCATTTGCCTCATACTTTCCTTCCTTTTCTTTCTGTCCATCTTCACAAGCTTGGAAGATCTACAGCATATTTTACGGGTAGATTAACAGCTGGGAATACTCTGTGTAGTGCATCCAAACTAAAATTGGGGTTTTTATTGGGGAGTGGCATTATCTGCTCTTGTGCTCACAGTGTTTTCCCAACCACTAATTTTTTATGCCCTCTTCTGCAGACTTGTCCTTGGAAGGCATCCATTTTTACTGGAATATAATCTGGAAAATCTTCAGGTTTTGTTTAAGAAATAGAGATGTTGGTTTCACAAGTTCTTGAAATTCTCTTTAGTCACAGTGTGTTATTAACTGCAATATCTGAATGCCTCAATGCATTAAAGGAAGAAGAGCTGGCAGCTGAAAAAACCAGGAGGATTTTCCTGCACCAGATTCTTGTCTGTTCTAGTGTGATAAAAAGGAACTATTTGGAGGTTACAGTAATTTCACAACTGTAAGGCACACTGGATTATAAGGCGCACTTACAGGTTGCCAGCAAATTTCCAAACTTTGTCCATCTATAAGGTGCACCAGATTATAAGGTTGCACCCTTTTTTTTGCAGCGAGGATCCGCGTGCAACAAAGTAATGAATTAGTAATGGAATCACACGATTGCGGGGTTTATGGAAGGTGCTCAATTTGCAAATATTTTTCACAGATCTGCACAGCCTTTAAACGCAGCCCTAGGTGCCCTCCCCATGCTGCAGGCCCCAGCACTCCCGCCTGCCCCTGGCACCGGTTGGCACGGCTCATTGCAGCTCGCGCTTCCGGGTTGGAAAATTTCCGAACTTTGTCCATATATGAGGCGCACTGGATTATAAGGCGCACTTCCGGGTTTCAATCAAAATTTTAGTCAAAAAGGTGCGCCGTATAGTTGTGAAATTACTGTAATTGACTTAATAATGTAACTTAAGAAACCAAGATTCAGACCTTCTTTTCTGCAGTGTCCTGAGGCCTGAAAAAGGTTCAGACTGTACAAATCCCTCATGAACACTTGGAAAAGGGGCTGTGCTAGTCACCTGGGGCTCAGTTCTTTACCCTCCCTTTGAAGTGATTTGTGTCTGTTGCAGCTGGAGGTGTCACACACAGCACTGCAGGGGATACCCAGTGCAAAGTTAGACTTTATCCTACCCCTTGCCTGTGCAGAATTCCTAACCCTCCACCCCACCTCTGCCCCATGTCTGATGGAGCAAACACTGTAAGAGTAAAAACATGGGAGGGAATTATTTTCTGTGTCTCTAGGACTATGTTTTTTTGTTGTTGTTGTTGTTTCGGCTTTTTTTTTTTTTTTTTTTTTTTTTTTTGTATTGCATGATTGTTTAACACTGTTTTCAGCTCTTTACTGTTAATTTTATGTGTATCTACCTCTCTGGATTTGCTCTGGGTCTGGCCTTGCACAGTGAACAGGGGATCAGCGGTGCTGGTCTAAACCCATGTACATGGAAGGAATAAATAAATGTAACCCCTCATTCATCTGAGATTCAGAGGGTCTTCTGATCCATTGGCATAGGGGTCTATTCCATCCTTCCAGTCATGGCAGCTTTTAAATGAGCAGCTGGGGTCATTAGCAGAAGGTTTCGTACTTGTGTGCCAACACAAGCTAGAAAGACTTCTTTTCTTATGAGAATAGTGTTGACTATTAACTCTGTTTCCTTGCAGTGGTAGCTCCTCTTCCATGAGATAACTATTTTTTTCCACTTTTAGCTACCTGTCCAAAGACTTATTTTGATATTTTCACTTAAGAAGCTCTTCCAGGACAAAATAAGGCATTTCCATAGTTTGTACATCTGATAAATTCTTTGTTTGGAGCAGTTTAATATATTGGTGAGATTCAAAGATGTGCTGAATCTAATCTTCCAAGAGCTGAGAAAAATTTTCATTAAAATGCATTGTCTCCTGCTGAGTTTGACCTTCACCACCCTGCTGGAATGCATTACAATTTTTTATCTGTTTTTTTTCTGCTTTTACTCCTTGGATGATAATAAAAAAGTGAAGCATTTTGCCTGTCCAGCTTTAGTTCTCCACAGTCCTGATGCCTTCCTGCCATTCAGTCTCCTGCTGAGGTCAGTGTCCCTCTGCCTGTGTCTTCAAATCTCCATTTTTTTTGTCTTTGGTTCTGTCTTTGACAAGCAGGTAATGCAGTAGTTTTGTTTTTTGTATTGCCCTCACGCTTAGGAGCTTGTGCTTTGTGTTGGGTGTGCATGGTAATGCTACCCTGGCAGTCTGTGCTTCACTGCAGAAGCAGAGACTCCCTTTTCATCACTTTGCTATTTAAAATGTTGTTCAGTCCTCTGGAGGAATACATCAAATTAGCACTGGAATAGCAAGACTTTCCAAGCTAACAGTGTGGTCTGATTAATACCATTGTAGGGCCAGGAAAGGGGGAGACCCCTTTCCTCTTCTCCAGCTCTTGCTAGGAGTAAGCACTGCCTGAACTCTGCTGCTACTGCACTGCACTATTAAGAAGTGTGACTTAAGGAATGTGCTTGGCACAGAGATAAAAGACAAAAGCTGCTGTTAAGTTGTTATATCCCACACTGAGAAAGGACAATTTATTTCCCCTAAACTGCCATTCCATGAGCATAAAAGTTCCACTAAATTCCAAGAGTATTAGAATGCATGGAAAAGACTGCAGGTAAGCTTGGTGTTTCAGAACAGTTGCATAAAAACTCTCCCTCAACCTCACAGTTAACCTCTTAATATGCTGTGAGATTTTTCCAGGGGCAGCTCAAACTGAGAAACTCTAGCACAATGCCATGAATACATTTATTTTGGATGTATTGTAAAACTGGAACATTTATTTTGGATATTTGGAATCTGGAGGAGGTGATGTTGGTACCACTTATTCTGTTTTTCAGAAAAACCTTCCAAAGCCTGAATACTGTAGTTTTCACTTGATTTACATGGCTAACAGAGCAGAGCTGTCCTTTCACATGTGGAAACACATATTTGTGATTGGACTTTTGGGTGTTGAGGTGTCAGGCTGGTGTCTGGGTCAGTGGCATCACAGGGTGCAAGATCTCTGCAGGCACGATAACCCAGAGCCTTGCAGTTACAATTGCAATGCTAAAAGTCTCAAACTGGAATACCAGTTGTGTATCCCAGTAACTGTTTTCTATCTTTCCAAACACTGTGGAAGCTGCTGTGTTCATCCTAACAAGTGTGGCACAGTAGTTCACACTGTGGAGAACTGGAAGCCAAGACTGAGCACACTTTGCATTCAAAAATGTGGTATTGATTCATGACCATGGTTATACATGCCATGAAGCAAAAGGGAGCAGTCCTGAGGGCTGCTGATCATCTCTGCAAGGTTTTGGCAGGGCAATGGGTCTGTCCCTCTTGTGAACCTTTAGAAGTGTTGCTGGTCATGATTGATGGATAAGGCTCTGAAGCAGTTATAATGAAGACAGTGTTCACACTGTCATAATTACAGGATACAGTGATTTTATTAGCCTGGATTATTTATTAGTCACAGCAATCAAAGCTACATTTCCATCAGTCACAGGAGGACCTGACAGAACAAGGGTGTTAACATCAGGTATCCAATGTGTCCATTTGCAGACCTGTCATATTTGTCATGCTGGTAGTAAATGCTGCTAAACTGCTTTTTCAATAGATTCATTACTGTTAACCTATTGGGTTGATACATCTGCCACAATTTTTATCATTTTTTTCCAAGCATATATAATATGAAGATTTAAATTACACTTAGTGTAAAGAAATGTGATTTTTATTAAAAGAATAAAATCTTTATTTTTTTATGATTTATTAGATTTGGTCTAATATATCTCAGCTGCTCAAATTTCCTCAAGAAACGCTTGTTTTTGTTCTTAAACAAAACTTGATCCTGTAGCTATTAAAGGAAGAAACTAGAGTTAGAAGATGCTCTCAGAGTTTTGAAATGGTTCCAGTTCTGAGGTTCTTTGTTATACCAGTGCTCCTAGTGCTCCTTTATCCTTCTCCACCAAAGAGGCCATGTTACATGTTTAGCAGAGAGGTCTGATTTAGCTGCATGAATTAGCAAATGATAACTTAGTTAATGATCATTTAAGCAGAGAATGTAGCTCATGATTTTATTTTCATTTGGACCTTCTTTTTCTGGGTATTTAATGATGGATCTGCAGTGCCAATGTATGGTTTGTGAGATAAGATTTCTGTAGAGAGAACTGAAATTACAGTTTCTTGTCTGAGGGATGGCTGTAGCTGCTGTATAATGAAACAATAGGGTTAATTTAACTGGCATTGACTATTATCCCTGAAAATCTGTTATCACACCCACTCAGGCAGCAAGGTTGAGGGACACAAGAAAGGGTGGCAAAATGTGCCAGGGCATGAGAGTGAAGGCAGCTCTGTAATTCCAGCGGGTTTGCTAGGAGTGCTGAATCTGCACAATAAAGAACAGTAATGGGCACAGGGCTGCAGAGCTTTGGCACAGATTTGTGCTAAATGTGTGCAGGGCTGGAAGAGGAGCCTTCAGTGGGCAGCTGTGGGTTTGGACTGCTGGTTTTGACAGGTAACTCTTACCTGGGTGGGTGCTGGGGTCAAAATTCCTGCTGCACTGTGCAGTTATGCTGGGTACACTGCAATAAAGATGGCACTCTAAAACACTGATTCATACCTCACCCCTGGGAAAAGGTCCTGGATGTACTTATGTGCCTTAAACTACTCCATCATCTTGGTGAGGTGTTTTGCTGCTTTAAAATGTAAATTTATTTGTCCATACCACTTGTTGAAACTGGACAGTGAAATTTGTCCTGGGACCTTTGGAGTGGGACAGCTGCTGCTGTCTCTTCTCAGCATGAGACTCCTTCTGGCACTGTGAATCTGTAGCAAATAGCCTAGATTTTACACAGGTAAACTATAGCAAATGTTTGGAGTCTAGACTCAAGTTGTAAATTTACAGCTCCTGACTGTTGAGCTCTGACCAGGCAAGTGGTGACAGCACAGCACTTTGTGCAGGAGCCAGAATGGTGCAGTATTTTCTCATGCTAATGTGAGAGGTCCCTGCCTGTGAGAGCAGCAGAGGTGGAATTTATGTTGAAGCTGCAAGCAGTGCAGCAGCAAAGCAGAAAATTTCCAGCCTTCAGTGAGCACACACTATATTAGTTCAATGTCTCAATGCAACATTTCAGAGGAAGAGAAATCAGGAGCAGAGAGGATAGGCCACGTAATTTGTTCCTTTGCCAGTGCAAGAGGGTTCTCTTTAAATGAGTCTAATTTCAAAACTCTCAAGGAACAGATATCACAGCAGTTTTCTTGAGAGTGCAAAACACTTCCAATTTCTTGAAAAGCTTTTATTGTTATCTATCCTCCTTTCTCCCTTCTAGTTGTACCTTTGGGCCAGCCTAGGTTTCTTTGTTGGTGTTTGTATGCTTCACTGATATTTTGGCATCTTGCCTTTTGACAGCTGTACATATTCACCCTGCTTTCTAAGAAAATTTCTCTAACCTCTTAGCAAATTGAAAGGAGTCTAGGAAAGGTTTTTTCTGCACTGGTTTAGGATAATGTGAGAGAAGAGAGGACATCACAGTTGCTTTCAGTGATACACTTCTGAAAAGAAGAAAATGCTATGAGCACCTCTGGCTTCACAGTGGGAGTTTCACAACAGTTGCAAAGAGGGATTGTCCTTTTACTGTGTTTCTGTCAAAGACTTCCTGTTTCTGTCTAATACTCAAAATCTAGTTTATGGGCACAGGGAAATCCCCATCTTCCAAGTAAAAGCAAGGAATTTTGTTATTGTAAGCAAAATCTTGAGAGCCAAATTGTTAGCATAGATCTAATTGGTACAGAAAATATAACCATGCAGCTAAATCTGTGATATGCACACCTGGCTTTTTTCTGGGTGCTGTGCTCCCCTATCCACTGCTCCTCTAGGCCATCTATAGTCATAGCAGTGCTGGAATCCCATGCCAGGAGGAGTAAAACTCATGTTGTGTTGCTTGAATGTCCTTTCCTTCCTCCCTCTATGATACATTCTGTATGGGCTTTATTTGTTTGCTAAGATATTGTTAAACCTTCTTCTCCCTTCACTGATCCATGGCACTGGGCTGGATCCAAATTATTGTATGTAGACTTTGCACATGTTAGGTGCTATTTCTTCCTTCACTTTGCTACCCTTAATTGGGGTTTGTCCAGCTGCAGGTCTGTTTCATTGGGGTTTTTTTTGTCTTTAAGCTGACCACTGAGCTGTTTTTAGTGTGTGGTCCCTGGTGCCAAGGCTGTACCCCACCTCTCATACCAAGCCTGTGCTCCCCCACCCCACATCCTCCCTGATGATTTGCCAAGGCTGCTGCTGTCACAGCTGCCCTTTGTCTCTCTGCCCCAGCTCCTGCAGCTTCAGAGGGATGCTGAAAGAGCAGGCAGCCCTCACTCTGAGCAGTGGCAAATCCCCTGGGAACCTTGCAATTTTGGTGCCTTAACTTTTAGCTTTCATATTTTCCAGATTCTGTACTGCATTAGTGTGTGACTCTGAACTTCGTATGAAGTGTTACAAGTTCTCCTCACAGTTCAGGCACACAAAACAATCCTTTTCCCACCCAGAACCAAGGACACCACTGCAGCTTCAGCCCCAAAAAGTGCAAACAGGGAATTGAGGAGAGAATCTGGGAGGGTGGGACTGCAGAGCCTGGAGCTGGAATTGGACAATGAAGCTCAATATGAAAATGGACCAAGACTTCTAAAAGTGTGAGAACATGTGACCTGTTGTCCTTCTTGGCTCTTGTACTGCCCAAGGTGAATCCTTTGAAGGCCTTTTAATAAATCCCTGCTTTATTCCTTTAACTCTGTCCAGGCTCTGTTCCAGGGAGCCTCTCCAGGCATCAGTGTGTCACTGCCCTGCTGGGGTGGAATGAAGAATGCTCTGTGTGTCACAGAAATGGTGCTTAAGCACTTTAATCTCCTTGGCAAGAGCAGTTTAAACCTCTGCTGGGAGCTTGAGACTTCCCTGTGTCCAGCTGGGACACCCTGGAGACATTTCCATTCCATTTCAAACTTGATTTGAAGGCTGAATGCTGACCATTTCCTGGTTTTGCTTTGCCTCTTGCTCTAAGTATAACTGCATCTGAAGTTTTTGCTCCTACAGGTTTCATGTTTGTGTTCCTCTAGCCTGTTTGAAATAACTTCAATTTTCAGCAGAAATAGTGTTACTGTAATTATTAGTTTGGTTTGTTCCATCAGACTATATGGACTTCTCCCGGATAAAGGAAATAAAATTTAATCTGGGGCCCTGGCAAAGGTTTCCCAGAGAAGCTGTGGCTGTCCCTGGATCAATGGCAGTGTCCAAGGCCAGGCTGGATTGGCTAGGAGTACCCTGGAATAGTGGAAGGTGTCCCTGCCATGGCAGGGGGTTTGGAAAAGGATGGGCTTTAAGGTTCTTTCCAACCCAAATCACTTTATGGCTTAAAGCATTAATTACTCCACTGATTATGTTTCCAGTTAACAGGTTTGACACAATTTTTAGAAATGTTATTTCAGTGTTTTAGTCTAGCTTTTTGATTGTTTGACTTCAACAATAATCAAAATCAATTCTGACATGGTTGCAGGTAAAAACTGCAGCTATGGCAAAGCAATCATGTAAATATTGTGTAGAAATGACAAATATTGTGAATTGTAATGGTAAAGATCCCTCAGGTGGTTCCATTTCTGTGACTGTGTCCATACTAAGGGAGGGAGGTGTAGCTATGTGCTTGGCAAGAGAGGTTTTGATTTGGTCTGGGGATTTTATGCAGGAGGCATTGTTCTAAACTTGTGTGTATACAATTTCATATTGTATTTCATACAAATATAGAATGTGTTTATTAACTTACAGTGGTGGAAGTAACACAAGAGTTCTGAGTAAGGAGGGAAGGGAATGGTGAATCTCATTTCATGACTAGCCTGAAGTCCAGTCCCAATGCTGGAAACTTTGGCCTTGAGCTCTCTTTGTAGGTGAATTAGTGTCTCAAAGTCTCTTTAAAGACATAGGAATGCAAAGAATTTGGTCATAGAACAAAAGCAACTGTTGATTTAGCTGTACAGTTACTGAAAATAGCATATGAAACTTCAACTCCTGACTTGCTCTCCCCAGGGAGCAATCAAAGCGTGAGATCATCCAGAGATGTTTTTGTGGATGATTTCTCCATTCCTAAGGATTGTGTGTCTCCTCCCTGAACATCTCATCTGCCTTCTCTGAGATGCTTAGCCATGAATGTGCTTACTCAGGCCTGACTGCATGTTTGCATATGTGCACACATAATAGTAGCTCATAAAAGAAGTTTTCTTTGTCAGAGATATTTTACTCGGTACAGCAAAAATTATCTTCACCGGTTTGCCAGTGATGCCTTGGGGTGGCTACCTAAAACAGAAGCTAGATAAGATTAGGAGAATAAAGTGGGGATTTATTAAAGGCCTTCAATAGATATACCTGGGGCAGTCAGGAGCCTCAGAGGCTACACCCAAAATGGACAGTGGTCACAAGTTTATCAGACAGATCTAAGTTTGTTCCAATTACATATCAGGGTTTAATCCTCCAATGACAGCTTCAGGTAATGAAGTAATTTACCCCCAGTTTGCTCTCAGTACAATTCACTTTTGTTTATATTTCTGAGCCTTAGACTATAGAATATCCTTGGGTTCTAGCCCAGAGGGATTGTTTTGTCTGACCAAAGTGTGAAGACAGTAACTCACTCTCTATTTGGAGTTTAGAGTTATACACTAATGCAGTACAGGATTTGAAAAATGCAAAGGCTAATGTCTTAAGGCATCAGCAGTATGAGGGAAGATCTGTCCTGTGTGAGAACACAGAAATTGAGCTCAGAAGCGAGAGCACCTTTAACAAATGGAGAGTAGGGGTTTGCATTGTCCTGTCACCAAGATCTCGTAACAGCACAGCCAGGGGCTGAGCCTGCAGAGCTGCTGTGTGTGATAAGACACCTGAAACAGATCCATGACTTCTACTTGTCTTTGCAAAAGATCCTGTGTGTATCACATAGGTAGCTCACAATGTGGCCTGAAATCCAAGTATATCTCTTGTAATTTTTGAGGATGTGTGCCCGTCTGGTTTTGTCCTTTTTTTTTTTTTCCTAAGGAAGCAACTCAGATGAGAAAAATTTGAAGTATTCACCATTTTTTAGCTTGCTTTTGTTCAGTAATATAGAATGCTAGACAAATGGCCTTGATTCAAAGTGCTAAAAATAAGTATTCCATCGAGGCAGTTGAACTGGGCAGTTACTGAAACAAAGTTAATCCTATAGAACAAATGCATAGAATTATCAGGGAAAGATTCCCATTCATTTCCTGTGTCTCTTGCTGATGGAATATCCATCCAGTAAGGATTTGAGGCTTCTTGGCCTAGCTTGAGGTAGACTGTAGCTTAGATATTTTGCAGAACAATTGGAGAGATTGAATTAGGAATATTCTAGGTTTGTCTTAGTGTTGCTCTGAAGTCCAATATTCTCTAAGAGATGTGTTTCAAAGCTTTATTTGCTCAGGTACCTTTACACCCATAACACCTTCTCAAAGGAAAAAAACTCAAGACACAAAAGCAGCATGGATAGAGGATAATGTGCCTTGCAAGAAAGAAAACGAACAGACAGCACGGTGGGATTATCAAGAGCAGTATCAGGTGTGAATCATTGGAGAACAGGTGTTAACTTGCTGAAAAAAATTCTCTGCAAGTGTGTGCATGGAGGAGAAGTGACCTGCTCAGGGCACACACAGATGTGGGCTGGAGGGGTGAGGTGCCCTGGGATTTTCAGTGCCCTGAGTGCTCTGTCTCTGACTGCTGGCCCCCTGAGAGAAGCTGAAGCAAGGACATGCCAGCAACAGCTCCATTCGTTCTCTGAACTACTTGTCACCCCCATCATGTCTTCAGGGTCTTTCCTGTGGGGATCAGAATAAACTAAAACAAAGCAGTCTCTTTGTCAAACCTGATTTTTCTCTGTGCAGGCTGCTTATGATGCTGTGGCCTCATCACACGTGCAGAGACCCCAGGAGCAGGGTCTGCTCTCAAGAGATCCTGTCTGATTTTGGGTCCCGCTTTCCCTGCTGCAGGCAAGACAGTCCTGAGCTCTAGAGAAGCCTCCTTGGGGAGATTCTTAGTTGGTGTTTTTATTAAAAACCCTTATTGTTAAATTTGGCCTTCTCCACATCCCAGTATATATGCAGCATCTGGTAAGGAAATTTGAACAGAGAAATTGCACAGTTGAAAATGCAGATCTAGTACTTGAAGCTCCACTGATAATGATGGAGTGTAGTGAGAACTATGGACTCAAAGATACCAACCAGAGGATCTCTGTGTACAGAACATTTATTTTCCTAGTTGCAAAAATAGTTGTGACACATTTGTAAGCAGATGAGACCATTAATTATAGTAGAGCATATTGTGTGTTGTATTTAAGGAAGCTAGAGTTTAAAGCTTCTTCTCTCTTAACTGTGGCACAGCTGTGCTAGCAGGGTTTTGCTATTAATATCCTACATTGTGATACTTGCTTAGCTTTCTGAATTTAAGGAAACTGAGTGAGAACTCTACTGTTAGATCAGGGCTCTGTCTGAGAGGTCAGAGCCTGGTGGCTGCTACAATAGGCTGAGAAAGACCTTGTTCATCTTTCCAGGAACTGGTTCTGCTGTATCAAAGTGGCTTTTGCAGTCCAAGTTACTCATAACCCAATTGTAAATACTATTCTGAAGTACCCAGAAGGAAAAGTCAGCAAAAGTGGGTGAGCCTCGAAGTATACAGCAATTGTGAAGTCATACCCTGGATTACAGAAGTGCCTTCCTTTCTAGAAGGGAGAAGATGGCTTCCTTGACACATCAGTGGGTTTTGCCTGAACTGACTAAACTTTCATTTCAGTAAATTATTGGAACCACTATTATCCTCAGTTTTCAAGGACTGGCAGTTAGAGAATTTAATGCATTATATATCTTTCTCAATATATCTCAAAGATATATTTGAAGTTTGCAACATGTAAATAAACTTGGATTCCAAAGTAACTCTTGTAAATGTAGTCAAATCAAGGTTTTTTTCTGATTCTTAATAAATTAATTTTCTGCCCAATCAGGGCAAATTGCTCTGGGATTGAATAACCAGAATAAATATCTTTTTTAATCTGTCAGCTGGCAGTCCAGTTATATTTTTCTAGCAGAGATGGATTGTATTTGGATTTCATACTATCACATTTAGCTGGAAAGAAAAAAAGCATGGGAAAGGTTTTAGCTTCCATACTACCTCGTTGCTGCAGTGCTCAGCTTAAGGAGATGAGTATCAGCAAGGCTAGAAGACAGTACCATTTATCAAGGTATGGGGTTTATCAAAGCAGGGGAAGGTTTCCAACTTGGTGTTTTTGAAGAACTCTGAAATCTTACCCTGAATCCCTAAGTAGTGCTATTTATTGCAACAAATATGTAGCTGTTCCATTTTATGCATGTACCAACTACCTGTGGTCATTTATAGCTGATAAAGGAGGGCTGTATGAAGTTTTATGAGCATGGTTTGTAGAAAACTCTGTCTTTTCACTTCAGCAGTGGCAGAAAAATCAACCAAGTTCTTAACAAAATGCTCCTTGAGGTTTCAGACTTCTGGCTAGAAGAAACTTCAACATGCTTTCACTTCTTTGTAATAATTGAAATGTCTTGCTAACATCTCTGTCATTATATTTCTCTGAAAAATGGGTAATTCATCCATGGTTTAGTTTGCTAAAAAACATACAGCCTTTGAAAAGTCAGATATTTGTGTTTCTGTCCTGACATTTCTTTCCTCAGCTTTTACAGGGAAAATGTGTCACTCATTTATTTGTGCAACAGAGTTGTATCTTTTGAAGTGCTTACCAAAGTGCCTCTGAAATGCTGGCAGTGGATGGAGCTGTTGTGGATGCTGCTGTCAATCCTCCCCTACCAGTCTCAACACTTTTTTGGCAAACTGTAGGAGAACTATTAGCATATGCTTTTAAACTGTAGAAATCTGATCATGCTCTGTGCTTGGTGAATTTCTTTGAACATGGATGGCCTGTGTACTTTGGTGGGAGTATAGAATATTAAAAGCTATGCAAATCCAGTTATGATTTGAAGGAATTACCTTGTTAGAGCTGTTTTCCACTAGATTGTCTGAGGCAAGCATTCAGATAAGTGCAGTACAGAAAGTGGAAGATGCCCAAATGCTTGTTGATATTATAATAAGGATGAAAATACACGGTATTCTTTTTTGCATTAACAGCTCCTGTTTTGGAGTGGAAAAATTGTGATTTGGGGACTGGAAAAGAGGATTCCTCAGTAAGCCATGTATATGAATGTTCACAATAAACAAGGATTGCTCTGTAGATCACCAGTGCAGTCATATGTGGTAGTTATTAAAATTAAATCCAACTGCACTGTGTCTCCATTAATGCATTTCACTCTGAAAAGAGAATTCCTCATGGTGGTTAAACTTGGCCATGCCTGACTGAGTACCCTTCCATGCAGGTGTGCTTGCATTTCCTCCACAATTTGTGGGTTGGAATGAGCTTGCAGGACCAGGGTTTCCTGTGCTTGGGGAAGCATTAACTTGGAGCCTGTACCTTTTCCATCAAATGAGAGAACAGGATGCTGTCCTTTAAAGATTTTGTTTGGCTTTGAGGTAAACCTTTACCTTTCTTTTTCCCCAGTGAATGTGCCGCATCCAGTGTGAATATTGACAAAACCTTGAATGACTGAGGTTGGCTGAGGGTTTTGTGGTGACTTCAGAGGCTGAGTCTGTACTCAGCAGAGGCCTGAGGAAGACAGCTGGGGGCTGTGAAGAAGCTGTGTGCCAGTGCTAGCTAAAAATCATCAGAGCTAGAGGCCAAGTAGTGCCACTGAGGTTTGGAAAGTTCTGTAAATGTTGGTGTTTCAATAGGCAGGATGAACATGGTACTGGTGCTTTTGGGCTAGGACTAGTTTCAAAACCAGCTGTTTCGTGGAATGCTCAGCAAAGAATACAGTAATTTGACACCTGTAAGGCACACCGGATTATAAGGCGCACTTCTGGGTTGTCGGCAAATGTCCACACTTCGTTCATATATAAGGCGCACTGGACTATAAGGCGCACCTTTTTTTTGCAGCGAGGATTCCTGCACAACAAAGTAATTAATTAGTAATGAAATCACGTGTTC
>VRYO01000710.1:1160087-1192864 GCA_009812075.1 Sialia sialis
TTTTTTTTTTCTCTAAGATATACCTGTTCTTGCTAGAACAACTGTTTTGTTTCAAATGGAAACAGCAAGTGGAAGTCAGGAGAGGAAGGGAACAGCAGGAATGGAAAGCAAATTGGTAAATTCAGGCTGCTGTTGTGACGTGTTTATGGTGTGTGCTCGGCCCTATGGAGCCTGATTAGCACATTTCCAGCAGACTGGGCTGTTTGCACAGTGGGAGGAATTCAGGACTAACGTGGATGCAGTGTGCTGAAAAAGCCTGAGCAGGGAGCAATCATCAAGCTGTGTTTAATGAATCTGGTAGTGGTCACTCTCTTGCAGGGAGATAAAACAGAAGCAAAGAGCTGCTGAGGTTTTAAGGTTTTTCAAGGAGCGTTGGATTGAACTTTGATTTAGCAGAAATAAAAACATTAATTACATCCCCCTTGTGCTGATGTTCTGTGTTTCAGCCCCTGGTTAAACAATACAACCACCTACAAAAAGGATAAGAAATATTAATACTGGAAACAAGGCTCTAATTACTGGAGGAGTGAGGCTAGTGCTTATCCTTTCTCTAAGGTCAGAACTAACTATCATGAAGAGTTGATGAAAAAAAGATTTAGGTATATTTTTTTGCAGAATCCTCTTTAGCACTTTGTCCTGTTTAGATATGGTAAATCTAGGAGGGAACAGAATGGAAGATTGGAAGGGTTATCTGAAAATCACCCCCTCTGCACGTGTCAGGAGCACCAGGCTGCAGCTGCTCTGTAAACAGTTACTTTACTAATGATCCATTTTAGCTTAATGAAGTTGGTTGTTACTCAGCTCATGGCACATGGAGAAAACTGAGAAACTCAGGTCTCTGAACACTCAGAAAACTGAGTAAGCATCCATCTAAGCTGTGTGTTAATTCTTTCATACTATTGTCATTGCTCCAGCCAGTGTCCTGAACACAATTAAGTGCACTCAGATCCTGTTTTAGGGGTGCTCTTGAAAATGAGTCAGAACAAGTGGCTGGAACATTTATTTTTCTTTTGTTTTTTTTAAAGAATGATTGTAAGCCCTTTAAAAGCACATCTGTAATAATCAGTAGGAACACTTCTGTTCCTTTAGCCATTGATTAAAGGGGACTAGTCTGAAACACTAAACTTTGCATTTCCTGCAGGTTATAGCGTCCTACACCCTAATACTGGCCATAAATGGGAACCAGAGAAGTGCTGCAGCAGCTCTCTGTAGGAGGGCAAATCACATTTCTGTGATAAATGGTAACACCAACAATGATGTATTTCACTGGGGGCAAAATGCTGAACACTGATGGCTACCTGGAGCTGCTCATGTGGCACTTGTTGCCCAGTTTTATGTAGTACCTAGGCGTGGAGTGTAACATTTTGTGGTGAGTAACTGGGAGTTGAGTACAATTTTCCTGCATAGTGAGACTATGATTTAGGTGCATTTTATGTGGCAGAGCTGGAGATGTATAAATCCAGCAGATGAAGGCTTGTGGTGTGAGTATTGCTGGCCAGCCTAAAACAAGCTTGATGGAACATAGTAAACATTGTGAACATTGAACATCCATTGAACAGTGCTCCATCCCTTCAGCAAGCCATGGACTGCACTGCAGAACGAAGAACTTAATTCATTGCATGGCAAAACCTGGATGTACTGCATCAAGAGCCTTCATCATCACACCTTCTCTTTTCTAAGAAGTTTAATTTTATTTCAAGGAACAATCTCTGTTTATTAGATTATGCAAATAGGAGAGTCATTCTGTGCTTTCCATAGAGCTTTCATCACAGTATTCCAGTGATAGAAGAGATTGTATCCTTTTTCAGAGGTGCCAACTTTGGCAATTTCTATTAAGCCAATACATACTTTTATGAATAGTGAAAATGATAACATTTCTCAGTTGTGAATGAATATAATAGCAGTAGAAAAAAATCATTACCTCTTTGCAAAGGAAGACGAAGTATTGTTCTGTTAGAGGTCTTTGCAGGAGCAGATTGAGAGAAACTACCTGCTTGATAGTGGTGTTTGTATTTCCAAAATTTAGAAAAAAATCTTTTCACTGAAGCCTTCTAAAGCCTCCAGGCTGTTACAGAATAAGCATTTCTAGAATAATGTTATCAGGATGTCCATTGTAAATAAACAGGTTAACCCCTCAGATAGTTACAGTTATTGCTGACCATATTTCATTACTAGTGGAACTAAGAGTTGTCATGTTCACTATGCTCATAACTGACCTGGAAAATTTACTGAAGTAGGGAGGAAACAGCCTGACTTATTCCAGAGTGTTGAAATGACCCTCGTGCTTTGAGTGTCAAGAGATGTAGAAAATACCATGAAGGAACAATGCAATGCCAGATGAAACTCAAAGCTGGAGGAAAACTGTCCTGACTAGCTGAATGTCATGATGGGTTTTAAATCAGCCTTTGTTGCTTGTGAAAGAGATTTTTGAATAATTTGGGATAATTCTTAAAAAATTAACTCAATGGTTGGGTAGCATGCAAGAGAATAAAAGAAGGTTGGGAGTCTGGAAACCTTTCTGAGTTGCCTCTGCCATTATTTTATTTTATTTTTGTTTATTTTTTTATTTTATTTTATATTATTTTATTTTAATCAGCTGGTAAAGTCATTGCTTTTTGTCACTGTCAACGTGAGCTTTAATGCATGATCGAGTTCCTGTAGTGCAGGAAGTCAACAAGTTCTTGTTGGCTTTAGTGCACCTGTAGTAATCATTTGGGATCAGTTGTTGAGGGTCCTAGTTTATAAATACTACACAGATTTCCTCTAGGAAATAAATAAATATATATATATATAATATATATAATATATATAATATATATAATATATATAATATATTATATATATATATTTCCCTATAGACCTCTTTGGTAAATCCCATGGATGCTTTATTATTACATATCATTATTAAAATGCATTGGGCCAGCTTTTAATTTAGCTTTATTTCATATTATGCAATGATCAAAATCTCCTCCTGTATCTTTAAGTACCTGTGCCTGAAGCTATTTTTTTATCAATATCTGGTTTCTGCAGAGCAATAGCATTCATGTGCAAAAACTGGAACTCATTTGACATCCTCTCAAACATTTTGAGCAGCAAATAAAAGCAGCAGCCTTTAACTTCTGCTTGTAAGATAGACTCTCTTTTTTCTTGCCTCAATCAGTGTGATTTAATTATTTCTCCATCGTGTTAGAGTGAACATGCCAGCAGTGTTAATAATGCATTACATAAGGAGAAGCAGTTGCAAGGATATATTTTTCATGTGTAATTGATATTACAAGACTGTCAAACCCCTTTTGTTTCAGGTTCCCTTGTCATTTATGAGCAGGAGGAGGAAGGTTTGTCAGTAGTGTTATCTATCCATTGGCCTAATGCATGCAGCAATTGCTAGAATTACCTGTATTTTGCTTGTATTGTGCCATCAAAAAGCTCTGGATTGTCTTTAGCTGCTATTTGTGACTCTGAACACTCCTGAGGCTGGGTTTTCATCACCTGGTATGTTGGTCAAGTTGATTTCCTCTCCCCTATCCCTGGCTACAGCTAATTAAAAATTGTCCCTGGTTTAGGACAGTGATGTGCTAGATCCACTTGCCTGGCAGTGACTTTCATGCTTTCAAAATCAATGGATAAAAATAAAACCCACTGAATTCCACAGCATTGTTTCTGTCTTTACCACAGGATTAATATTTGGATTTGTGATCAGTTAAAATTTAGAAATTCCTGAAGATACTTTCATACTTCCTTACAGCTAAGCATTTCTGTAAACAATTCTAGCAAATCCATGAATCATTTCCAAAGTATAAAAGAGTAATGCAGCTAAGCTGAACCGTCCCTTTCCATCTTCTGTACAGATTCATCTTTTTGGGGGGTTTTCTACCTGGTGACATTGAAAGAAGGAGAAGGCTGCACTCTGGGAGCACTTCACTGCTTCCCTCAGAAAGATCCTGTCTAATCTGAGATAAATTATGAAATAACAGGAGAAAAAATGAGTTTGTTTTATACCAGCAAGACACAGTTATGTGTGGGTTTAAATACATTTTTCATGGGATTATTGCAGAGTAGTTTTATATTTCCCATGTTTCTGCCTTATGTTTCTTTCTGTGGTGCATATTGGATGTTGGGAAGAAGCAGATGTTTCAAATTATTGGTAAGCAAAGGCAGTATAGAGAGGATGGTATTTATTATCTGCCAGCCCCTCCAAAAACTCAGCACTGATCATGGAAAAGAAATTCTCTCAAAAGATGAGAGCAGCCTCTGAAAGGGACACCAGGACCCAGGTGATAGAGGGAAAAGATCACTCACCTGAGAGACAGGAACAGGATTTTGGTCCAAAGGTTTTAATGAAATGTATCAATTTACTTGGGGGGGAAGTCTCTGGGAGTCTCCAGTTTGCGTTTCAATGAAGATTTTTAGACTTGGGAAAATCCTGTGCAAGAAGACTATTAAAGTAAATAGTGTACATCTTTAGATCAGTTGTTGACTAGAGAAATATCAGTTCTCAGAGACAGATGTCCTGAAAGCAGGGGAGGAGGAGAGGAATATGGAGAGGAATTCCTTCTCCTTAACCTGTCCCTGCTGGTGTGCCCAAGCCATGGGTGCTGTGTAGAGATGAATTAGGATAATTTAATATTATTCCTGCTTGCAACAATGCCATTGTGTGTAGATGTTACCAGAACCCTTTGTGGATGACAGCCTCTGGATTTGGGGGTTTTGTTTTATCTGGAGATGTAAAATCTTTCATGTTAGAGTTGTTATGCAGTATGTGCCACTGTGAGTTTAAGCTTGGTTTCCAGGCTAATGGAAAAAGTAGGTGAAGGTGAGTGCAGTAAAATAGACAAATGTAGAGAAATGTAAAAAAAAACACTAAACAAACAAACAACATCAACAAAAACAACAAAAACCCCCTCAAACTACAAAAATTAGAGTCTTAAACATATGAAGGATTTAGTTTCTATTATTAATAGAGGGCTTACTTCAGTCCAAGACATAAGTATTGGAACTTAATAAATCACTTATGTCCGCATCCTGACCCTTCAGGAAGATGAAAGTCTGATACTTGCCTTTTTCTTGAAGGTAGTAAAGAGATAATGCAGCAGGTAAGGATAGTGATGCACAGATAGTTATTTGCAACCCAGTTGTAGAAGATAGTCACTAAAGTTTAAAAAACAGTTCAGATACCTAATAATTAATTATATTGTATGTATTGATAATGATAATTACTTTAACTTTCAATGTGAAAGGCAGCCCTGAAGTATATTCACCTGAAGTGCTTCTTACAAAGCTTGCTTCATACCAGGATATGTCTTTTTCTTTGCTTTTGTTTTCAAGAAATTCAAGATTATTTTTAAGGAAACAAGGCAGAAGAAAGAGAAAAATTATTCCTACTCCAGGCTGTTTCAGTTGAAATACATCTTTATTTCTTTACTGAAGCAACTTTATGCAAATAAAAACTACCAGCAGTATAATAGCCAAAATAAAACAGCAAGTACTAAGTCAAGTAGGAAAGTTGTAAAACAGTGTTCCATTGCTGAATGTTAAATATTCATATAAACATTGTAAAAACTTCAGGAAGACTTTATGGGGCCGTAGATGCACAATGTAAAATTATTTGAGCTCTGCTATGAAACCACAGCGATTGTTCCACATGTTCCTGCTACTCCAAGCTGAAAGTGAGGATCGTAAGGGAGGGGAGTATTTAAAACACCGCATAAATGTCATTTATCTCTTAAAGTGAATGTGTCCTGCTGCTTTCCCTGTCCCACCTTTGCACAGGCAGTGACTGAGTGCAGTGAATTGATGACTGTCCTAGTTTGGAGGACAGGTGTCTGCTAAGAAGGGCAGGAGCCTCTCTTTGAAATGTAGAGAATGTAAAACCCCTCCCTCCAAATTATTATAATTTTGAAATCAAGGGGCTCTCAGGCAATGATAGGGGAATTAGGAATAACAGTTCCTTACTAGGAAAATTACAAAAAATAAACCCCAAACACTGACAGAGTCAGAATACAACCTGACACTCCGTCAGTCAGGCAGGGCGTTGGTAGCAGTCCCAGATGTGGTTCAGGTGAAGCAGTGGTCCTGTAGAAGGTGCAGTTTTCCTCCAAAGGTCTAGTGATGATGTGGAGAAGTCCGGTTTTCCTCTGGAAGTCCAGCGGAGAAAGGGCTCCCTTAGTGTCCCAAAACCTCTGGTTTTATCTTGGTAAGAAATGTTGGGCTCTTCCCCTGGCTGGAGCATCTCCCAATGGGCTGAAGTAATTTTATCAGTCCCACAGTGGGACTCAATGGGTCATTAGTAGAAGAGAACTCTTTGGAGGAAGGATGGGTTGTGAAAAGATAAAGAACTCTGCCCCACCTGGTTTCAATGGATGGCCCATTAGCAGAGAATATCTCCCACAGAGATAAGGATCCCTGCCCCCACTTGGTCTCAAAAGATGGTGATAGAATAGATACTTTTGGTCACATTCTGTATTGTAACCCAAGACAATTGACATCAATAAAATGTGTACAAACACACATCAGGGTGAGGATGAAGAAGTTGTTTCCCCCCAGTGTACTCTTACTGCCCTGACTCTGTGCCATGTGTGCTGCTCTGTTCCGCAGGGAGAATTAAAGAAGCTCTCAAATGGGACTGCACAGGCAAAAAAATATTGCAAGACTGCCTGCAAAATATGGGAGGAAAAGGAAGATTTAATCATAATAGCAGAAAAAATGGCTTAGCATTAATCCATGGATTTTTTCCATGTATTAGTTTCTTTTTCTTAATAGTTGAAACGCATTAATAGAAATGGAGTCTTTAAAAATATCTCAGTGGGAGAATTAGTCGAATTTGAAATGTTTAAAGAGCTAGCCTTATTCTCTAATGGCCCAGCATTCTGTGGCACTGTTTCTGCTGCTGGAAGTAGATGTGTCTAGTAATGAACAGCAGGGAATGATTTGTTACCTGCTGGTTAACATGCCTTGGGTGAACATTTCTCCCAAAGCTTACAGCAAGGAACTGTTGAAAAATGTTTTGACAGATACAAGAACCTTTATGTGTTCAGATATGGTTTGGGCTTCTTCTCACTCACTGAGGAATCTTTTTTTCTGCAAATGGTCTCATTGAAATAGATGGGACTATTCTATAGAAAAAAACACAAACCAGTAGGAGTGAGAGTAGCAGAACCAGACTCTGCAGCAGATAAGATGTTAGAAATGAAAAATACCCGTAAAGTAGTGTCAAGATCAAATTCTTTTAATCAACATGTGTCTGCTCATCTCACCTTATTCAGGAGATGAGTGGGAGAGAAGAGCAGCCAAGGGCTGACCTGTAACACCTTGATGTTTTTTTACCACAAAATCAGATGACAGATCCAGGTGGCCTGAGTTTACTGAATAAGCTTACCTGTAATCTGGATGCAAGCACTGAGAAATGTCAATTTTATAAAAACGATACGGTGGAAGCTTAAATTTCAGCTGAGATACTAAACTTTCCAAAACTTCAGGAATTTTTGGTGAAACATCATCTCAGGGTAGAAAATGTTCCAAAGAGAAATTGTGCAGGCGTGGTTCAACTACCGTTTTTGCAGTATAGTTACTTAATGGGCTATTTCTATAACCCAGTAATTGCTTTAATAGTTCTTTTTAAGAGTTGACTTAAGCTTTAAATAACCTGTGTAATTAATATTTTATTTTAAGAAATAAAATCACACCTTTGTATTTGCTATCCAGGCTGATATCTGTCTTCCATTTTTTTGGGTTTGGTTCACACAGAAGTTCCTGTTGACAGAGAATCAATGACCTTGTGAAAAAGATGTGCACCTGGGACTTGCAAGATCTCTGCTTAGTTCTTAGCTCTGTGCCAGCATTCCTTGAAATCACTTAATCTGGATGTGTCTCCCATCTGTTCTGCTTTTCTAGATGCCAAGCCTTTGTGACCATGTTTGCATACAAATCAATAGAGTGGATCCCAAAGGTTACTTGGAGCTGCCTGTTGCTGTTGAAATGTGTATGCCAGGGAAATTAATTCCTGGTTTATGTCTTTGAGTGATTAGATCTTAATTATATGCAAGTGTGTATTTTTCACTCGTAAGGAATTGTGGGCAACATTTACAAATGTGAAGAAGAACTGATTTAAAAAGCACGAGGGGAATGATTTAAGAAGTTTAGCAAATTTTGTGTTTACAGAGGGTTTCTTATAAAGGGAAGAAGAGCAGAACATTTTGGAGTCACTCACTTCAACTGTTTTTTAAACTTTTTTTTATGTCCTTGTGACTTTGCAGCTTAACTTTACAGTCTCATTTGCCTGGTCAGGCAGCACCCAGGCCTCCTCTTGAGTGCAGGATGCTGAAGTGCAGAGCTGCAAAAGTTGGGTTGGGATGGAAGTGGTGAGTTATGAATTAAATGTGATCATTTCTTTGCAGCAATTTACCAGCGGAGTCCCAAAGAGTTTGCTCTGGCAATTAAAAAGTTTGTAGCTACATTTTCCAGGGCTCATTAGAGAAAGAAGCATCTTTTGCCTGATGTAAATTGATAAAGCTCCAGTTACAGCTATGCTCTCAGATAAGCTGAACATTCAGACTTGAGAATCTCTTTAATTAAACCCATGGACTGTCACTTGCATTGCTTGGGAGAAAGAAAACAATATCCCAGAAATTTGTCTTGATATCCTGCTGCTTTTCCAGATTGACCCAGCCTTTTGAAAGCTGCCTTTGGTTCTAGATCATGCAAAATCACAGCTGACCTTTGATCTCAACTGGTGTGGTAACTGCTGCTTTAAAATAAGTTTTTCCTGCAATAGACATCCTGTGCTGCCCAGCTTTACTAAAATCCATTTTATTTGAAGGCAAATGGCTTAAAATATCCTAAACAGGTGCTTGTGCAGGTACTCGTGGGGTATGTGCACTTTTTACCAAATTGCCTTCCTGATCCATCAAAAGCTGTAGAAAATATATATTCTGAAGTTTTGTGTTCCCTGCCACTCCTCATGCCTGCAAAGATGTGGTTCATGTTTTTTATCATGGGTATCAGGGATTAGAGGCTACTAAAACCACTGGCCGTATTCAGCAAAGGTACTATTAGAAATCTAAGCAAAAATGTGTAGACTACTTATGCAATGTATCCCAGCTTCCATCTCATTTGATTTGTGTTTCAGAAACTCCTTGTGGCAGAGGCACCTTCCCCGAGTGTGCTCACACTTACTTCCCTTAACCCAGCTACAGAGAAAAGCAATTTTGTGCTAAAATAACTAAAACTTCCAGCTCAGTTTTGTCCATTACTTTCAGACTTCTGTACAAAGCCCTGTCAGAGGCTTGAAGTGCAGCTCCTTTACATGAATTGTAATTCTTTGAAATGAGATTTTTGGGTGCCTTTTCTAGGAAATGGCATTTTTATGGAGAGGTTCATTATGGCCTGGAGCATATCAGTGAGGGAATGTGGTTATGGACTGTGAATGGGATGGTGAGAGGCCAGAACTGAGCATTTCCTGATGCTCCTCCTTATTGTGGATCACTACTGCTCCTCAGAGATCACAGGTGAAATACTCAGAAATATCTTTTTATCTCAAACATCAGGTGAGTCATCATGTGCCCTTCAAAATACCCGTGAAATGCTTTGATTTGAGCTAAAAGATAAAGGTAAGATGTTGTGTGCAATTGCTTGATGGCAAAGAACTGGTCATGGGGATAAATCAGTGGTTTTTCTTCACTGTCAAGCAATACAGATGATGTCATGGAAAGCAGTTTTGGTAAACAACATTTATCTTTGTTTTTCAATTCTCTGTGCTTAATGACAATTATCCATGCCAACTAAACATTCATTAACAGATTTGAAAATGTGCTTGATATTGTAAGTGAATTGAGAACTATTAAAATGACATTTATGTTTTCATATTTCATTTTTTCCAGTGCAAGCAACAGTGGTCTAAATGTACCTTAAATACATGACAGACCACTTACAATAAACTTGCTTCACATGTTTTTCATCCCAGGATCTCCCAGTTAATATACTAAACCTCCCAGATAATATGCTGACCCTCATGGAGTATTGGAAATTATTCATTTTGAAATGTTGCTGTAAATGAGGTATTAAAGTTGGGCAGATTTTTCTCAAAACTTCTCAGCCTCTGTGTAAAGAGCACAGTTTAGTTTTTCAGGTACTTTGAAAATACCAAACCACTGCATACTGAGTCAGTTAAATTTATTTACATCTGAATTTATATATTTGCTGTTGTATTCAAAAAGATTAGCAAGAATATTTTGTGTATGTGGAGCCAAGTGCTGGATTGGCATTTCTGGATATATTTCTGGATATATTTTATTGTACAGAGCATAACATTATTGATGCCCAAATCCTGATGGATGCTGTAGGTATCCACATCATTTTCATGTCTCAGGTCTTCCCTAAGTCTAGACCAGTTGCAGTAATGTTGATTCATGGCTGTGCAAGGGAGAGGGATTAATGACACAGCTCATTAGGTGGTAGTGCTTTGTCCACATGGGATTCTGTCACGTGGGGTTAATCTTCCAATTTCAGCTGCAGGTAATGAAGCCATTTACCCCAAGTTTGCCCCTCCAAGTTTGCTCCCCTCAACTCACGAAGTGAGATTTTTAAGTGCTTAGGTGTAAAGTCCAGCTCCTGTTTGGCCCCTGAGCAATTGCAGCTTTGGAGAGCTGCAGTCTCTTGAAAGGTTTTTATTCCTGGATTTTCTTCAACTTCTCAGCACCTGAACCTCACCCTGGAGTTTTTAATGCCTGTCATAAATGCATTGGATGAGAAAACAGAAATGGATAAAGGAGCAGAGTTCCCATCTGTGGGTGTAGCTGGATACACACATGGCTGGATCTATCCTGGCAGTCAGGATGGCTCCATTATCCATGTTAGCCAAGAAGAATTATAGAGATGGCACTTACTGTAAGACTGTTCTGCAATTAGCCAAAACCCTTGGTAATTACAGAAAAGACACGTTGAGTATCTTGAGAGCTCACAAGGAATGTCTGCAAATGTATGTACAAGTAGACATGTAGTACTATATCCACAGAATATTTTGCAGGTGTTATTCTATCAAAATTCTGCTGATAACAGACTTATAAATCAAAATAATTCCTAGTTCTTTGTTCTGATTGTAAGTGGTGATGAAACTGGGGTTCTGGAAGCTGCCTTGCCTTACTGGTCTCTTCCAGTGCTGTCCCCAGCAAGGAAATCTTGCTGTTCACATCTAATTTTACAGACTTAAAAGTGGTAAAGCTGCTCCAGCGTCTGTTTCTCCTGCACTGAAAGTCAGGGCACAGTGGAAGCTGTGTGGGTGGGCACTTGAGGCACCAGACTTCTGACTTGAAGTGTCCTCTGATTTTTCACTGACTGAGCTTCTTTGAGATGGAACCATACAGGTTCCATACCTGTTTTCCATCCCACAAACCAGAAACACTTAAATTGGAATTATTAAAGATATAAATGCTATGAACTTTTTTTTCCCCCACTAGCTGGATGAAAAACTGCTTGTCCTGTGAGTCATCAGGAAATGAACCTCAAACTGGGCTCTGTATCTGGTGAATCAAAGATGACTCTGAGCTAATTAAAAGGTTACAGCTTGACTTCAGTATTGGTGGTTTCCAGCTGGATAAGAGCCTGAGTGGATTTTGTTCATATTTGTCCTGAAGCCTGTTGAGGCTGAGTGTGCTGGTGGATAATTGCAGATATTCCCCCCATTACCTGTAGCTGCTGGGGACACTCAGTGCTTTGGATGAACTGGCATTTTTTAATGCACTTGCACTGAGGGTTTATGTCTCAAATGGTGTGTGAGCAGTGCATTACTTATCCTGAGACATAAATATTGATTGATTTTTTGTTTTTTTTCATATTAGTATCCTTGAGACTACTAAGGGACTTGGGAGATTAATGTAACCAGGATGGTGAGAAATAAACACTGATTTTTAATGCCATAAGGCAAGTATTAGGAATAGTCTCCATTTCACAAGACACTAGGGTAGACTTTAGAGTTTGTAACATTCCTATATTCAAAAACAAGACCAAATATACTCATTTTTCAGCTTTGACATTTGCCATTCTGTGATTACTAATACCACAACTGTTTTGGTGTGTCATCATGCACTGTGTGTTATTCAGAGGCAAAACAGGTCTCCAAATCTTCTTTCCTGCAACAGAATTGTCCTTCTCATTAGCTGGAAATAACACCATGATAGGTAATCAATATTTTGTTGAAATGCCATTTTGTTGAAATCTCATCCTGTACATTACTCATCCTTATTTCTGAAAAACACTCAGACTGAAAGCAAAATGTTTAGACTCAGCTGTGTGTGGCAAATCTGCCCTTATGCACAAAAATTATGTGTATACAAGTGTTATTTTGAAGGTACAAATTGCAGATTTGGGTCTTTGATGCTCTCTGTGTGTCAGCCTGACCTTACAGTCCAGGCCCTGTATCAGAATGTGAAACAGCTGCCCTGGGAGCTGCCAGGAATCTGGGCTGCCAGGGGCTTGGTTAGAATTGCTGCTGGGACCATTATTAAACAATTCAATGGCAGTTTGGATCAGGTTTTTGGTTGTTTTTCTGTTTCTGGTTTGCTTTTCTTTTTTTCTTTTTTTTTTTTTTTTTTTGAGTTTTTTGTTGTTCTGTTTTTGTTGTTGTTGTTGTCGTTTTTTTGGGAGTTTTTTGGTTTTTTTGTTTTTTTGGTTTTTTTATTTTGAGTTTGTTTTTTAACAAACTCAGGCTCAGTAGAAAAATCGCTGTTTTTCTCCTTGCACTTGCAAAACTGTGTCAGATAAAAACTGATTCACATATTGACTATTATTCCAAATTGTGATGTCAGTTCATTTTTGGCATCATATAAAGCACCTTCACCTGCCTGTTCCCTGTAAAACTCAATTCAGTCCACCTTGAGCTGTAATCATACCAGAAGTTTTGTGAGTGTGGAAGCCCCTGTCCCTTATCTCCAATGGTAAAGTGCAAAATCTTTGCCAACATGAGCATGTTTGCAGTCACACTGCAGACCCTTCCTTACAGCACCACTCGCCCTTTCTTCAAACTGGATTCCCTTCAGATTTACTGTCTCTCTCTCTTAGTTTTACATTTCTTGACTTTTATTTTTTAATTTTATTTTTAAAGTTTAATAGATATGCAAAATACCACCAGTTATTTCCAGGGGACTCTTTAAAAGATTGTTCCTTCTATCCTGTCTGCAGAAACAAATGGGTCAAGATAGTTTGATGGCTGAAAAAGGTTTTCTTTTACCCCACCATGGTTCAGGTAACATATTCCCAGTCCTGAGAGCTGTGCAATAAATTCTGGTCTGATCAAATAGGTCTGCTTTTGGAAAGTTTATCCTAAGGTTCCAGTGCTGGTTCATTCTTCTGTCAGAAGTACTTTTGACTGTTGTGCTGTGGTTGCTGATTTCATTTAAAAGAGAGAATTTTATTTTAAGGAAGCTCTTGTGAACAAAATACTTGTCTTGTGCTTAGTAGCTGTCCTTAGCCTGTGCTCTGTGGAAGTTAGGTACATGTGTGAAGATACCCTTTGGAGAGGCAATATTTCCCAATACTCTTAGAATTTACTTGTTCCTATCATCTTTTAGCTTCAGGCTCAATTGCTCCCCCTATATATGCCTTTGGGCACATACAAAAACCATCAGAGTTCTCTGTTTGTTTAATTGTGGTGAGGTGAGAGAGTTTTTGTGGAGGGGGAATGGAGTGATCAGTTCTGTTTCTCTGAGGCTTTTTAAAATTTCAGTCCAGGGTATCTAGTTAACTGTGAAAGAATTTGGAAAAAGTTTTTTACTTGTCAGCGATCCATTATATCTGTGTATTTTTACACTAAAGTAAAAGTAGATACTCTAAGAGTGGGCTGCTACTTTCAGATGTATCATAGGTGGCCTTTTGTTTTCAGGCAAACTTCCTCAATTAGTCTCTCAGCAATTTTACAAGGCAGAAAAATATGAACATTTTTCTTACTGCCCAGAAGAGCAAAGGAAGTGTCATATCAAACATTAATCTACATAGGTGGTGGATGATATTGCTTCTTCTGGTGTCTCATTCTCACCATTAGAATGCAGATTTTGCAGAAACTGAATATTACTCCTATTTTGACAGAAATATTAAGCTTCTCTCTTTCTGTAGAACATATTTTTCTGGTGATGAGGAGAGGGAAAATGCTGAAGCTGCCCTGTAAACATAACTGAAAGCTTCTACACAAAGTACATATTGTATTAAAGACATTGGGTACAAATGTGTATGTTTCCTGTGGTAGGTTGTATGCAGTGGATTTTTGTGTTAAGCTCTCTCACAAGTGTTAATTCACTAATGCAGTAACTTGGCTCTCAAGGCATCTTGGCTGTATGGTATAAAGTTCTAATTTACAGTATTCTGATAATTTCTAGGCAACTGTTTCATACATGTTCATAGTAGAAAGTGATTCATCAATAATTCAGGAACTATGCTTAGTTGGCATGGTAAGTGCAAGAACTTGTATGGAGAGAATACTATTAGAGGGGCCAATAAAAGAGTAAGAAAATCCTGGAAGTATATCCACAAGTATAATCATGTGAATTCTAAAAAGCAGCCAGCTCTCAATTTGACATGCAGTGGATGTCAGCTTTGCAAATGAAACACTGGAAGCTTCCTTAGCAATGAATATAAAAATGCAAAGATCAGTTATGCAGAAAAAGGAAATTAAAAAGTAACTTTTATACATAGGTGTGATTAAAATCGTAGGATAGTTTTTAATTCTTCTGGGATGGGTTTTCAGATGTGTGATTTATTGATGATAGACTTTGCCCTTAGGATTCACTCCAAGCTTCAAGGAATTATAATTCATATTTTTGTTGACACTTAGAGACAAGCAGCGTGAAGGCTGTTCCTCCTGGGATTGGAGTGGCTGGGGATGGGGAGGAGAAGAAAAGAATGGCTTCATTTGCAGCTAACATTCTAGTGCCAGAAAGAGCGCTGAGAATATCACACTGCAATAGATTCTCAATAGATTCTCAGGGAATTTGCAACGAGATATAGTGCAGCAAAGAGAAGGCACAATGCAAGCAGAATAGAGTGCTTCATCTCCCAACAGAAGATATTCTCAGCATCTATAATGGATGCTTGCTGCAGGGCAGGTGATTTTAGGCAGAGAAAAAACCTGAGGGTTGCTCCAGTCAAATCCCTGCCTGGGCATTAAATGGTGGAATAATTTATGTTGGAGTGCCATGAACTTATTCCCCTACATTCTGCATTCCTATGTCCTTTCTGGGGAAGGGTGACTAAATGTTTTGAATTTCTAAATTTTTTCATCTTTGTCTTGGGTTAAAATACAGGATATGATCAAAGGTATCTCTCTATCACCATCTGTTGAGACCAGATGGGGGCAGTGATCCTGATCTCCTTGGGATATATTCTGTTAATGGGCCATTCATTGAAACCAGGTGGGGAAGTGTTCTTTATCTTTTCACAACCCATTCTTCCTCCAGGAGATATGTCCTGTTAATGGCCTGTTGAGTCACACTGTGGGACTGATAAAATTACTTCATCCCATTGGAAGTTGCTCCAGCCAGGACCAAGATAAAAACAGAGATTTTGGGACACTAAGGTAGGCCTTTCTCCACTGGACTTCCAGAGGGAAACCAGATTTCTCCACATCATCACTGGATCTTTGGAGGGAAACTGCACCCTGCTACAAGAACAGTGCTCCAACTGAACCACATCTGTCACTGCAGAAGGATGCAGCCACCATTGAATGGGACTGCTGCCAACACCCTGACTGACTGATGGGGTGTCAAGTTGTGTTCTGACTCTGGCAGTGTTTGGGGTTTGTTTTCTGTAGTACTGTATTTCTATTTTAATTTTCCTAGTAAAGAACTGTTATTCCTAATTCCCGTATCTTTACCTGAGAGTCCCTTAATTTCAAAATTATAATAATTTGGAGGGAGGGGGTTTACATTTTCCATTTCAAAGAGAGGCTCCTGCCTTTCTTAGCAAACACCTGTCCTCCAAACCAGGACAATCTTCTGTTCCAAGGCACTGGAAAAATAAAGACTTAACAGCTGCCTCTTGGAGCTCTGAGTTAAACTGGGGTGTGGATCCTGTCCTGGTATTAAATATGAAAGGTGCTCTTAGTTACACCTACAGGGTTGTTCTCAGCTTTAGGACAGTTGTTTTGACATGGAGGACAGATGGCTTTTAAGAAGCCCATTTGGCAGAAGTGACAAAGGGAATTAGATTTCCAGTAGTCTGTTTTGTCACCCAGTATTACCTGCAAGTACACAGGACACTGAGCATTAATTCCAATATTCATATTAATGGCAAGAGGAAGGGCAGAGCTGGCTCACTCCTGTGTCAGGCAGAACAGAGGTGGGAGGAGGAAAAAGCCATCAGAGCACAGCTATTGTTCAGGACTGTTTTCTGATGGGGATTGTTAGCATCACAAGGATTAGGTAGTTGGCCATTTTTAGATGCCTATAACTTTTAGAGGCAATTTGAAGCAGTGGATATCAGCAGGGTATGTTTTTTGTGCTGTCAGAACAGCACCTTGAGATAAGCAGGATTTCTTGCAGTTTGAAATCTTTAATTTCCTTCAGGACAGGAACTGCATAAATTCAGACTTGCACGTTCTGACCTCCCTGTTTGACAGCTTGTGAACTGCTCCCTGAGAAGGAGAGCCAGCTGGGCACTTAGTGGAGTACTGAGAAGGGAGGAATTGGCACCAATTGTAGCAGCAGCAAGAAGGTATTTTTACAGATGTTCACTTGCTTCCTCTCTCCTGCAGGGCTGACATGAACAGAAATAAAACTTATGATGTGGTTTACAGTAGGATGGGGAAGAGAATCTGGAAAAAAAAAAGGAAATCCCATGGGTTGAGATATGAACGGTTCAATAATTAAAATAAAATAGTGTAATAATAATAAAAATAGTAATGAAAAGTGAGACAACAGAAAGAGAGAGGAATAAAACCTAAGTAAGGCAAATGATGCATTCAGCACCTGCTGGGCAATGCTCAGCTGGCCCTAGGCAGGGACTGGTGCCTCCTGGCCAGCTCCTCCCAGTTTATATAATGGGCATGTGGCATGGAATGTCCCTTGGGCCAGCTCAGCTCAGGTGTCCTGCTCATGCCCCCTTCCTCCTCCTGCACTTCCTCCTTGGCAGAGCATGGGAAACTGAGAAATCCTTAACCCAGGGTAAGCTCAACTTAACAACAACCAAAACCATCAGTGTCTTTTCAACATTATTCTCATAATGAATCCAAAATACAGCATGGTACCACTACTAGGAAGAAAATTAATTCTCATCCCAGCCACAATCAGGATGGGTTAGAACCAAGGAAGGAATACACATCTGTTAAAACAAAGATGCAGGGTGTCTTAGGAAATACTTTAAACATAAAATGGTGAAGTCTGACTTCCTGATGCCACTCCAAGCTCCTAAGACAACAGTCAAACAGCAAGTAGCAGGGCCTGGCCCCCTCTTCAGGTGCTGGCATTTTCAGGATGCATAAAAATGTGACAGCTGTAGACAAGAGAAAACCAGAGAGTATAATTGCTGCAGCCACCCTGTCCTTTCTCTGAGCAGGGTAATACAAGCAAATCCCAGAAACAGCACTCCTTGGGTTCATATTGTCCTGAGTGGAAGAAGGGTTTGGTCCCTGCTGGGTAGTAAGAAATACCACAGCAGTGACCCTTGCCTCTCTAGTGCATGTTGGCACTGCAAATTTCACGTAGCCTCAAGCAGAATGGCTTCTGCACCCAGCACTGCCTCTGTGAGCCTCCAGCTGGTGACACTCAGAGCAACTCCTAAAGAAAACAGTGAAGTTTTGGGGTGTCAGAAGTGCTCCTTTGCATTTTGGCCAGACCTGCTTTATTTTGGACTGATTTGAAGTTATCAAAGCAGTGCAAGATTGGGTTGCGTCAGAACTTTGGTTCTGGTATGAACTGGTCTCATTGCTGCCACAATCCCCAGATTGTTCTGACTTTGATCATGATGTGACTTGGTCACAACTGTTTATCCAGGCATCAGAACAAATCTGGATTGACTTCCAAATGTTAAGTGGAGCTTTAGTTTAATAAAATATGGCTTACTAGTTGTGAGATCAGGAAACTTGAGCTGAAGCTGCAGAGTCAGGTTGACCAAGGAACCGCCAGAGCTCTGGCTGCATTTTTGCTGAAGCTGCCACATCTCACATGAGATCACTTAAGCCAGAAGAATGAGATCACTTAAGCCAGAAACTTGAGTTCACATAAGCCAGAAACAGGTTGCTTTCTTGTTCTCATGTGTGTAGTCTTAAATGGAATTCAAATACATCCTGCAGGAGTTTTAGCAGCCTGGAGAGGTGAATCCAAGTCCTGCAAGCTTTGGTGTCGAGTCCACCCAACAATTACTCTTTACCAGAATTTGCCCTTCCAGAAGCATGAGTAAGGCTTTGCCTGAGCAGATGTAGGAACAGCACACAACCACAGATCAGAGAATTTTAAAATGTTTCAAGGGTAAGAAATGATGATGATGAAAATCATAATCACATTTGCTGAAGTTTCTTTGAAAACAATCTATTATTAGATTTGATTTTCTAACATTTTATGCTGTCATCCTTTCATTTCTGTTTTGGGTTTTTTTTTGTTTTGGTTTTGTTTTTTTGGCAAGGCTCTTTGTTTTTTCCTCATTAAAAACAATCTAATAAACAAACAAGAAACCGAGCAAAAGCCCACAACAACAGAAAGCCACTACATTTGAAATACTGGAAAGCAATTCAGAGTTTGTCTTCTGAAGATGAGCTCCTTTATAATATCCCCAGTAGAACTTTCAAGTTAAATACACTTGAACAGCACTTGGCACTTGTTGTTCTACTAATGGTAATTGATTCTCAGACATACACAAATCTATACTGTGGTGCAAGCTCTGTGGCATCCCAAACATTTTCCTTGGATTGCAGTACCTGAAGTACTCCAGAGTTTAAATCAAAATGTAATTATTTTGTTCTTCATAAATCAGCATCTGTGAAGATAATACCAGCCTGTAGAAGAACCTGCTGTGCAGCCATTCATCTTTGGAAGAGACAGAGTGTTCCTAATGCTTGGTTCAGAAGTTGGTTACTCCTTGGACAACTGGAGGCCACCAGTTTTGTGCAGAGCACTGGTGTATTTTACTGCAGTGAAGAACACAGCCCAAAGCGGCACAGACCTCTGAAATTCTGGGCTGATTCTACAGATTAAGAACTTCATTTTCTGCAGATGGAACTGCCTTGCCTCTTTACCTGGAGCACATGGGAAGCTGTTTTCTGTTTCTGTTGTGAATGTTCCTGTGAAATGCCCAGACACACATAGGGAGCCTGAGAAGCAGATAAATTACAGAACTTTGGGGTTTCTATTCTCACACCCAACTCTGTGTGGCAGGGGTTGAGCTCTGACTGTGCTGTTCAGCTGCACCGAGGTTTGCCTGGGATGCACAAACCTTAATCCTGTTCTGTGCCAGAACTATTCCAAACCTGGTTTGCTTTTCTAAAGGTAACAAACTTTTAAAGCAGGGCCCATGATGGTTGCTCTCAAGCTTCATGCTTTGAAATGTGTTCTGTGTCATAATTAGCTTTGTGCGTGCCCACGGAGCAGATGCTTTTAATTAGCGAATTCCATATGGATTTTTACATACACTCAAGATAACACAAGACACATGGGCTTGAGGAGGGTGAATTTTTGGGACTTGGATGCAGAAAGACTAAGCCTAAAGGTACAACAAATCAAGGCTTGTTGAACATGATTACCATGTGACCTGACTTTAGCCAACTGTTCTGGTTTTGAGCAAGAATGAAATGCAGTTTTTGAGCCTGAATGGAAACCAGGAACAGCATAAAGAGAATTCTTGTACTGTGAGGTAGCTGGGAGTGTCTCTGCTGCTCCATTCCTATGTGTCTGTTTCTTTCCTAAGATTGTCAGAAATGAAAAAAAAACCCCTGCAGATCCTCAGCATTTCTCTTCAAAAAGTGCATGAATTTGCAGAAGGAAATTACTTCTGCCACAATACTCTCTGGCTGAACTGTGTCTATTCATAATGTTCTGACCCTGGCAAAACAACTGGGTTCTGGGAGCCTGGACATCGACCTGCAGCTCCTGGCCAATTCTCTCCAATGAAACCAGTGTTAGAGGTACATAAATCTTCTCAAAATGCAGATACTGCCAGCACAGCACAAGTAGATCAAGTTGCCTCTGCGTGTGCTTGTGGACTGAAAACAAATCCTCAATGGAAATATCTTTCACCACGCTTGAACTTCCACTTGGCATCCATGGTTCTGTTTAGCATTCAGCAGGGAGTGCATTCCCCAAAATGCTGGTACTGGCCCCAAACCCACAGCTTGTGTTGCTTCCCTCCACTTCCTCTGGCAAAGCAAATTCTGATCCAGAGCAGGTGTCCCTGGAGGCTGCTCCTGCTAATTCAGAAGCTGTGACCTCCTTTCTTGCTGACCACATCCTTTTTTCACTGACCACATCCTTTTCTCACTGCTAAACAAGCCTTTGCCAGCTGCCCTTCAGCAGCTGGAATGTTTTGCTCTCTGCTCTTTGGCACTAGCAGTGAAGCCCTGACAGAAGCCCAGCAGTGCTGGTCCATTCAGTGAAGTTCTGCCATGGCTTTACAGGATTTGTAGGAAATGTCACATCCACATGAGAACATTACCAAGGGGGCAAAGGGCAGCACTGCAGGAACTGAAGTTTGCTTCCTGCCTCTTTCTGCCTATTAATGCTGCCCCAGAGGACAGCCTGTCTTCCTTCATGTGTGATATGTCTCCTACTCTGCTTTACAGTAATTTCACAACTACAAGGTTCACTGGATTATAAGGTGCACCTCCGAGTTGTTGGCAAATTTCCAAACTTTGTCCATATATAAGGTGTACTGGACTATAAGGCGCACTTTTTTTTTTTTGCAGCGAGGATCTGCGTGCAAAAAAGTAACAAATTAGTAATGGAATCGCGTGATTGTGGGGTTTATTGGCAGGTGCTCAATTTGCAAACATTTTTCACAGATCTGCACAGCCTTTAAACACAGCCCTCCCTGTGCCGTGGGCCCTGGCACTTGTGCCCACCCCCAGCGCTGGCTGCCGCAGCTCTCACGGCTGGTGCTGCTCGTGGCTCTCACTTCCGGGTTGGCAAATTTATGAACTTTGTCCATATATAAGGCTCACCGGATTACAAGGTGCACTTTTGGGTTTTGATCAAAATTTTAGTCAAAGGGTGCACCTTATACACATGAAAATACTGTATTTATTGAATGCTATTCACACCTTGTTCTGATTAGAGAAGTATTGATTTCCTCATGGGCTTTTCTGTGGTACTCATCGTCATTTTGAGATGAGTGTTTCACGAATGCTAATTGATCCTCAACACGTCCATTAGGGGACAGCATGGTGGGCATTCTCCCTCTCCAGATGAGGAGCTGAGACTCAGATTGAGTAGAAAAAAAATAAAGAGAAGGCAGCTCATTTCTGCTTGCCAATTGTGCTGTGACACTGTCCTGGCTGTGTGTGGCTGTTCAGATGCTGCCAGCCTGCATGGCAGTGACCCAGCTGCAGCTGGGAGCACCTGGGGCTCCCAATGCTCAGAAATGAGCAGTGGGATCAGCAGCTCCTGGGGGAGATTCTGTGCAAACTCTGCACTTGATCTTCAGGAACTCAGAGCAGCAATTACAGTTTGTGTGCTCTGGGACAAGAGGGGCTGCCCTAGCCATGAGCAAATCCTTTCCCTCATTGCTCCCCACTCTTGCAAGCTCCTTGTGTTAACCCCTTGTGACCCACAGCCAAGTCTCCTGTTGCATAGATCCTAAATTTTCCTCTCCCTCTGGCAGCAGCCATGTTTGTTTCCCAAATTTCCCAATTAACATAATTAACTTGAACTCAGAGCGATTTTCATTATCATTAGAACTTGTTGCCAGGTTTCTACAAAGCAATTATTTGTCTGTACTTTTAGAGGGTATGGCAGTAAAACCTGAAATGTAAAGCCCTATCCTGGGCCTTGGGTGGGGATGGGAATATGGATCTGGTTTCCTGACTCTACACAGTGTGTATCCTTGCAGAATTACTGCAATGCAAAACTAATCCTGCATCAGCTGATTATTCATATCATTCATAATTCATATTACTCCTGAAATATGCTGCAAATCCATGCAAAATACCTCATTTCAGGAACAAGATAGTTATTATTATAAATGTGGCTTTTTTTTTTTTTTTTTTTTTTTTTTTTTTTTTTTTTTTTTTTTTTTTTTTTTTTTTTTTGTGAACTGGCTTTTTATAGCCTTTTTAGTATTATGTTCATGCTTTAAACAGGAAATAAAAATGAAGCTATAAACAAGATGTTCCCTGTAAGAAAGAAGCTGGTGCAGTCCCCCCATGCATAAACAAACAAACACTATTCACAACAGCCCTTTTTGCAGGCAGGAGCTGTGTTCACCCCAAGGAGTGGTTTCAGGGATGTTGTTGAGCAGCACAGAAAGGTTATGGGTGTCAGTGCTTAAAATGTTGTCCCCCCAATGATGTAATTTGGGTAAGTGAGCAGATTTACTGGTTCCATCCCCAGGAGCCATTTGTGCTCCTCATGGCTCTTTGTTCCTGTGCTTCTTGAGCATTTGCTTCAAGATTAGTTGAGATTATCATCAAGCATCATCTGAGGCTTAGACTTCTTATGCCTGTTTAGAGAGAAACAAAACTTTTTGTGGCTTTTTCAAGTTCCTCTCTTTTCCTCCAAACTACCAAAATCTAGGTCGGCAACTTTTGATATGAATAAAGGATAAATCTTTTGCAACTGCAGTTTGAAGGGTTTCTGATATGAAGAATAGCTGGCTGTAACCAGTGGAAGCTGCATTCTTGCTTTCCAAAAAAGCCTGACCATGCTTTGGATGTGTATCATGGTAGCATTTAATTGCTGCAACATACCATAATGCCCCTCTTTTACCTCTCATGTATGTAGCGACTGTGCTTGAAAAGCATTCATGGTAAAGAAAAAAATAAATGAGAGACCCTTTGTGCAGCCTTTTAGCGCCCTGATATTTTGGGAAAAGGATATCTGCTTCTTTACTTGGGAAAACTACAAATTGACCATCTGATAAAAGATCAGGGGCCACAGTTGCTCATTTGTATTTTGTCTGAATCCAACTCTAGTTCTGGTTACAATGCATTATATACTTTTATTTTAATATATGACAAAAAATCAATACCTTTACTATTACCTATAGCCTATCATAACTACTGACATTACAATATTCATGTTATATTTTCCAATCACAAAAAGTTAAAATGCTACAGTTTAAGCTAGAAGTTGTTTTTCAGTTTTCTTCCAGTGAAAAATTCTGAGACCTTTTTTCTACTTACAACATTGGTTGTTTTGTTTGCCTGTGAAATCTTTTTGCTTGGTAAAAACATCTTTTGTTTGAGGGGGATTTACCCCTTCCAACTCACTTGGTCTTTGCCTTCTTAGTTACCCAGTAAGACTGGCTCAGCAATTCTTTTATTCTACATCAAAACTTGCTTTCATTTCTATTCCTTCTTCAGCTTCTACATTCAAAGGTCTTTCTGTTATATACACATATCTGTGAGACCTTCCTGTCAAATCCTGATATTTCCCAACAGTCTCCAGAACAGTTTGAGTTCTTTGCACTGCTCAACGCTGTCCATGTAACTATGAAAGCAAAACCTTTTATTCTGAGAGATGTGTAACATTTTTCCAAACACAGGGGATCCAATTCCTCAACATTATGCTGAAGGATCCCAATGCTTTCCCACAGCATCCTACTCTGGTTTGTGTTTAGTTTTCCCCTAATGTTGTCTGCCTTTCCATGTAAATACAAAAAACCAAAGGGAGTGGGAAAATACTGGGATTTTTCAGATGGGTTATTGGAAGAGAGCTTGAAATGCTGTTCTCTGGAAGGTTCAGCAGGAGGTCCGTGTGCAGCTCTGGTGACCCCAGTTTGTGTGACCTGGCTGTGTGGGAGCTTTGAGCTGCTCCAGGGCTGTCTGGAGGTCCCTGTGCAGCCCTGGTGAGCCCACGCTCTGTGACCTGGCTGAGTGGGAGCTGCCTGGACACAGGGTGCTCACCACACCTGGCTTTGGGGGAGCCTCTGTCAAGCAGGACACCTGGCCGGGTCCCACTCCTACTCCATTTATTGTCACACTGGCCTTTATTTGATGCAATATTTTAGGTTTCATCAGATTGACTGCAGCATTACAGCACCTGGGGCTTTGGGATTGGTCTGTGTTTTCTGGAGAGCATTTTGTGTAAGAAGCTTTGAGATGCTGTTGCACAAACACAGCCTATTAGAATTGGATGAGCAGCTTTTTCTCACTTTCCAGGCACTTTGTAGCCTTTTTTCTCCATATAATTCAGCCTCAGGCACAGCATGAGAGTTTTCACCTGTCAACTTGCTAACTTTGCCTCTCCAGCTTTCAAGCCTTGCTTTTCCCTGTGACCTGTTGTTCTGTTTGGCAGCTTTGGCTCAGCAGTCTAAGGGCAGCTCCAGTCACCTGGACCGCACAAGTGCTCCTGTGTCAATGCCTCTTGGCATTTTTGGTGTTCTTCTGTCGCTCCCAGGCTGCTGAGCTGCTGCCAGCCCAGACCCCCCAGCTGTGAAATGCAGGTTGTGCCCTAGCTTTGGATGAGAACAGAGAGAAAGAAAGACTAAAATGTTTTGTTTTTTTCCACAGCATTGAGAATAATGGATTTAATTCTGATGGCTCTTCTTTAAAAAAAAAAAAAATAAGAAAAGCAGATGTATTTAAGGGCTTACAGGGTTTATTTCAGTTTTTGGCCTGCTGTAAGGATGAAGTAGGGAAGGAGAATGTGGGAAGGAGTGTTAAGAGAAAAGAGGGAGAGCAAAGCTTTTAGTAGACTTTTCAGGCTGTCTTTATATTTCCAATACATTCAATAAATTGGGGTTTTTTAAAGTCATTTTTTCTGAAGCCTAGGAAGAAGCACATCCCTCATCCTTTCCCCTGAGATGATCTCCCAGTGGAATTACTGCCTGAAAGCAGGGTCCTCCCATTAACAGCCAGCACTGAAATGCAGAACAGAGTCACAGGCAAAATCAATTCCCTCTGCTTTTTTTTTTTTTTTCCAGGAGGCAGCACTTAGCTGTCAGTGGCAGAGAAACATCTACCCTATTGTGTTCTCTTCATTTTGCCACTCAGGGTAGGATTTTCCCTGGGTAACTTCAACAGTCTCATCTTAGCTTTTTAGCTTTGATTCCCATTGTGAGGAGGGACATTTCAAAATCTGATTTATCCTCTCCTAAAACAGATAAGCAGATGTCTGGGTGAGTTGAATCCACCCTTATAACAAAACTTGTCTTTCCCCGCTGATTGTAGAGGAAACAGGAGGAGGAAGAGCTCTGGATGTCATCCAGGAACTTCCTTAATTTCAGACGCTTGCCTCACATCTTCCAGGTTGTTGCCAATTGTCTTAGGTTGCAATACAGGATGATCAAAAGTATCTATTCTATCACCATCTGTTGAGACCAGGTGGGGACAGTGATCCTGATCTCCATGGGAGATATTCTGCTAATGGGCCATCCACTGAAACCAGCTGGGGCATTGTTCTTTATCTTTGCACCACCCATCCTTCCTCCAGACAGTTCTCTTCTGCTAATGGCCACTGAGTCCCACTGTGTGACTGATAAAATTACTTCATCCTATTGGGAGTTGTTCCAGCCAGGGGGAAGAGCCCAACATTTCCTACCTAGATAAAAACTGAGATTTTGGGATGCTAAGGTAGCCCTTTCTTCACTGGACTTCCAGAGGAAAACTGAACTTTTCCACATCACCACTGGACCTTTGGAAGGAAACTGCACCCTTCTACAGGAGCACTGCTCCAACAGAACCACATCTGTCACTGCAAGAATACTGCAGCCACCATTTAATGGGACTGCCACCAACACCCTGACTGACTGACAGGGTGTCAAGTTGTGTTCTGACTCTGTCAGTGTTTGGGGTTTGTTCTTTGTCGTACTGTATTTCTATTTTAATTTTCCTAGTAAGGAACTGTTATTCCTAATTCCCATATCTTTGCCTGAGAACCTCTTAATTTCAAAATTATAATAATTTGGAGGGGGTTTACATTCTCCATTTCAAAGAGGCTTCTGCCTTTCTTAGCAGACACTTGTCCTCCAAACCAAGACACCAATGCATCAAGCATCTCTCAGAAACAACACTGGTGATATCCATTTGTACCTCTAGTGACAGCATGGGAGCAAGAAGAAATGCCTTTTCCTGATCCTTGCATGAGGTTTCTCCCTGGGTTTGAACTGCAGCGAATGTTCTGCTAATTAAATCATGTAAAGCTCAACACATGCATTTTTGATTTAACAGATCTTTTTCAACTTCGGTTTGAGGTAAATAAGAAAAAAACAGAGTTTCAAAACACAAGCCGAAGGATTCAGAAAACCTTCTTCAGCTTTGGAAAAGTTAGGGACAAAAAAGAAATGAAATGATGCCTTCTGCCACTAAGTTATTGAAGCTGGCAAGCTTTGAAAATGGAAAAGCTGAGACAGAAGGAGGAGAACGGGAAGAAAATACAGCTCCTACAGAATTTTTATTGCACTAAGACAAAAAAGAAGAAAATGCAGGAGGAGAAATGTCAAAACTCCAATTCTTCCCTTTTTAAAAGCAAGTGAAAGTGTCCTTTTCTTTTTCCGAAGCAAGTGGTTTTGCAAAACAAGTTTGTATTAGGAGAAAGGAAAATCAATAAAATAATTTTCTCTTTTTTTGCCTAGTTGTGACTGCTATCACATTAGCAACCTACCACGGCAGTAGTTTTATTTGTATGCTGCTGCAGATGAGATGTATTTTTAATGATGTTGGCCCCTTCCTCTACTGCATCTCAATTCCTGTTGCTGACCCTGTTATGTTTAGAAGGCTATGATTTAGCAAAACAAAGAAGAAATCCATCTTTTTACGAGGCCTGGTGGGGAATGCTGCCATACTCAGTGCATTATTTTTTTCCCTGTGTGCTGGATACCTTGACATGGATAACTGAGTGACTTACAGCACTGGCACTGCAGCTGCTCTGGACAAGCCCTGTGCTAATAACATCCAACCAACCAATTTGGAGCATTCCCCTGTATTGGCAACTACACTCACAGACTTTTGTACATCCAGCCATGCAGTTTGAGGGTAAAGAACATTTTCTTCCTGTTTTCAAGATAACAGTGTTGTTTTCCTTTTGTAAATACAGGTTTGGAATTTGCAGGTCTGGATGGATCAGGTCTCTTACCAACATCTCCCCTTGCTCTGTCCTGCTGTCTCTGTCCTCTGCTCCACTGCCTTCAAGAAAGGAAAAGTGCTTTCTGTATAAGGACACCCTTCAAAAATCACACACTTGATTTCCTTTTTATTACAGGATCTCTAAAATTAAGTATGTTTTTCAGGATAATGAGTCTCTAACTCAACAGGCTTATTTTAATGGGCTAACCTGAAAAAGTTGAAGTCATTACATATAGCAATCTGTGACTATATACTATGACTACAGTACATATCTAGAGGTATATATCTGTTTAAATTCAGAGTTTTTAATGCAAACTTGAGTGAATTTTTGAAGAAGTCTGGTCAATGTGCACAAGATTTAGTTCTAATAAAAGAAGATTCCAAGTTACATATGTGGTGTGTTCTGTGTGAATCACTCTGGCAAACAGTGCAATTGCTAATCAAAAATTGTATTACTGTCATTTTTATGTCTTATGAATCTTTCACTACTTCCCATTTCTCCGTGGTCAGAATAAAAATGTATTAATTCAACAAGCCAAGAGCCTAATTGGCATGTTCTTTCAGAATAGCAGGTAGAGTGTCCTGGTCTGTAATGGACTGAGGATTACTGCTCAATTCCTTTTGTCTTTGAGAGGACCAAGATATTAGCAATGACAATTTTGATTCTCTGTGGCTGAGTTCAGTTTAGAAAGTGACTCATCACTGAAGCAGAAGGAGCTTCCTCAACTCAGAGTCTATAAACAGTGTCACAGCACAAGAAACCTTTTGAAATCTTGGAAATTCATCCAGGAGGAATTGTTTTTCTTGCTTTCTGGAAGCAGGCAAGAGCAGCGCAAACTTCGTGTCTGAGAAGCTGCATCTTCTGATGACTAGATTGTGGCAAAACAGAAACTCTGCAATGGGCAATTGCAGAGCAGGAGCTCTTATGCCTTTGCTGAACACACCACTCCTTGCAAATATGCCTCAAGCATTTGCACAGAAAGCCTGAAACCTTCACCAGGTGTGGTGAGAATAAGCACAGTCAGATGAATTTCTTTTTCTTTGAACAATACAACCAACTACTCTGATTCTCTTTGACATCTACTTGTGCTCATACTGATTTGATTTTATAAACCTTCTCTGTAATTATTTCTGTGTGTAGAGCAAGTAATTGTATGCACATTTTAATCCTTCAATTGGTGCTTTATGTGTCTGAAAAAAATCTTGGAAGCTTTTCTGAAGTGTGTACCCGAGGCATTAGGGAAGTGTCCTTTCCACAGAGCATAACCAAACACTTCTAGGCTTGGGGAGCTTAGACCTGAATTATTTTTTCACTTCATTTTATTGAGTAAGGTTCTGTGCCATTCTGTCTTTTGAGACTATAGTCATGTTTCTAGTAGACAGATAATTTTAGGTTTTATTTTATCAGATTGTGCTCAGTGGTCAGCTCCTAGGAGATTATGCTGGAGCAATGTTATCCCTCTCACAAAAACCACAGTAGTTGCCTGGCTGTAGTTTGTTTTCAGGATTAAAAGAGGCTGCCCTTGTTAGGGGCTGCTGTGAGAGAGAACTGATATTAACTTTGTGGCAGTTTATAAATATCTGGCAAGAAAATCATAACATTTATGCTTCTGTCTCCAGGAGGAGGGAATAATTCAGTCAGAGAACCCCTCTGTATGTTCAAACTCAACCCTAAAACAATGATCCTCTTTTATGAGTAAATGTAAGCTTTTGTAGAGTGAGGTAGATTATTTGTCAAAGCTAGTGAGTGGCATGACAGAGATCTCAGTTCTCTGCTAAATTGCAAGGTTTTAAAATTATGTTGAGGAAGACTGCTTGCATTCCCACTCATAAAGCAGGGGCAGAGCTTGGTTTTTATCCTTGCCTGCTAGTTCCAAGAAAACGTTTTCAGAACATGGCATGGGCTATTCCTGCACCTACTACTCTGTCAATGACAAATTTCTCTTTAATACATTATAGAGCAGATCAGTCAATGCTAAATGCTGCTGAAAAGAAATTACAAAATATTACTTTAAGGAGAGAAACTCCTGTACTTTGAAACATTTTAAGTTTAATAAAATGGGTCCCTGTTTTGGGATGGGTGCTAAAAAGGCTATTTTATAATACCACAGTAATAAACCCACACTTCTCAGTAATAGCGCTTGTAAAGCATCATTTTGTCCAGTGACATATTTTGTAAATCTTAGAAATAGTTTCCTCTGAAGGATTGCTGAAGATACTTTTGTGAGAAATGGGTTGTTGCTTAAAGCTTTCCTTGGCCATCAGAAATGGGAGCTGTCACATCCAGATGCATTTAAATTATTTCCAGAAAATCTTGGACATCTTAAAAAGAAAATAAATAAAGATCATCCGTGTTTTAATCTTTCTTCTTTCTTACATTTAAACGTTTTAAAATGAGCTATGTTCTTAGGCAAATCTCTTTTTCACTCCTTGTAAGCCCCTGGTGATTCCTGGCTATGTTATTGAGCTGGCAGCCTGACCAGGGCACTGAGAGCCAGCGGTCGGTGCTGCAAAGGGGAATGTTCAGGGGTCAGTGATGAAATGAAAAGCATTACCAGGGTAGTTGGAAGTGCAGCTGCTGCAGAGAAAAAGGGGGATGGTGATTCCTGTCTCTTTTCTTCCCTGCTTCCCATTCCCCCACTGACACCCCCAGAATCAAGTTGTGCAGCAACCTAATTTTATATCAGGGCTTCCATTTTGCTCCTTGCCATTATTTAGGCTCTAGCTGCAGCTGCATTGTGTATGCTTAACAAATAAAAGCTTTCAGAGAACATCATTCAATTCCCACCTCCTGCTAAGGCTTTTGGAAGTGTAATACATCACAGAATCAAAATGACTTTCACTAAAAGTTCATGCTGTTTAAATCACACCAAACGTTATATTGAGCTGTAGCATACATAATTCATGTATCATTAACAGCTTCTACAAGTTTTTGGCTGCATGGCATACCAATGAATCAGAATGTGTCGGTATTTTTTGATACCTGCTTTTCCTTAAATTGTGTTTAGAAGCAACAGCATGTAATTATACTAACTTGGAAAATCAAATGGGCATGTAATAAATTATGGTTTGTGATTGACATGGTTAAGTAAGTCTCCTTCCTCTCCTGATGTTGAGTAAAACAAGCTATTTTAAATTGGAAAGACTCCATAGATTTGTGTGCTTCTATTATTATTATAAAGCTCCATTTTCTCTGTTTACCATGTGAGAATTCTCCAACAGTCACTTGGCTCATTCCATGGCTGATGAAACAGCAGTGTCCTTTAGCAGCAGCAGTCTGTTTGGGCAGTGGTTCACAAGCTGCTAGGACAAGGATCATGGGCAGGGAGATGGCATGGCATTCCTGAGTGTTCCAAGGGGGGAACACTCCTGAAACACTGATCTTAAAGAAATTAGGATTTTAGTTAAAATTTAGAAGAAACTGGGCTTGAGATAGTTACCTGAAACTTAAATAATTGATTGCCTGTTAATTTATGTTTGTTTAGGGAATGCTTATGTTTGCTTGCAATGGGAAAGGATGAAACTAGTAGGTGGGTCCAAAGAACACAAACAATTGCAACCAGAAACTCATTCTTTGCAAAATTGGAGTTGCCCCCAAAGCCATTTGTATTGTCAGTGATAGAAAAGGTCGAGAGTTCAGGGCGAGGAAGACTTGCCTTACTTCCTCTTTTTAAGACCCCTCCCCACAAAAGTGACCCCAGACTTAATTTAAGAAGCCAACCACATATGCTTAATAGCTATTCAAGCTAATTACCATGGAAGCAGGGGATGGCAGGGGCTGGTATTATGACTATGTATTTGTTTGAATCTTTTGTCAATAAATAGACTCTGTGACCACCTGTAATTTTGCAGTGCTCCTTAGGGGGCTACCACACGCTGCTGCCCAGAGCTGAATCAACATACACTTTCTTACTTTGAATTGTTAGAGTCTTTTGTCTGTCACAGTTGAGTATAAGCATTAGACCAATACTCATATTTTAGTAAATCACTCCCACTCCATGGCTGCGGGCACCACTCAGTCCTTCTGCTCTCCTCCTCTGCCGCACCAGTGTTTGTTGCAGCACATCTGCCAGTGCCACTGGAAGTTCTGTGAGGCTGCTGAAATCCCCATGGCAGAGTGCTGCAGCACCTGGCTGAACCCACACTTGGCTGTGCCTGTGTGTGAAGACTGTAATTCTGATTCAGCATCAGTGAAATACCTTGGATCATTTCATATGGGAAGAGATAAATCAGATTGCATTTATGGTGCTGGAGCACCCATGAACAGTAGATCTGCCTTGTGGTCTGTGATTGCCAAGCAAAAGAAACTTTCTGTCCAATTTGTGAAAGAATCTACCTGGCAATCAATAATCTCATGCTGGGTATGAGAACTGGATGATTAGGAAGTGGATGTTGCCAGGGTCTTGCAAAACATAACATTCTTCTGAAGCAGAATCACAAATATTGTTTATAGCTCCTATCTAGCTGACAAGTAGGTTAAAGGTTTCCTACAAGAAGTTTTCTGTTCAGAAATTTGACTGCTCTTGAGTATTCTGTCCATAGTCATTGATATACCAATTTATTTAAGCAAAACTTCCATTTAAATATGTATTTAGATTTGAGCCCCAAGGGCCTGTCTGCATGCTCTATTTAGCAATCTTTATTAACTAATACAAATTAGAAAACTTGTAAAGTGGTTACCAAGAGGGGTTTTTTTTCCGCATTTATTTTTATCAGTCCTCAGTTTCCATAGGAAACAGCCCCAAGTGAGTGACTTCTCAAAACAGTGATTTTCACTTTGCTTTACCTTATCTCATAGAAACGTCATAGTAGGAAGTTGTAGTAAGTTTGTTCTTTCATTGTGATTCTTGATGAAAGTTGAAGCAAGGTACTTGCGTTCCAGAAGTTGCATGTCACCTGTCTACTCTTGCTGACCTCTTTATTTTATTTTCAAGGTCTAAGGGAAGTGTTGATTAGTGAAGGCACTCAAAACTGTGCACCTTCCAACAGCTAAGTAAATTATTTACTTTTGTGAAAGAGCCACTCAGGAAATGACCACATCTAGAAAAACACTAAACTAAAAAACAAACAAAAAAACAAAAAACAAACAAACAAACAAACAAACAAAAAAAAACAACAAAAAAAACCACTAAGAAAAAACTGAATAAAACATGCTAATTCATCAAATACTTCTGCCAGTTTGCTTGCCCCTAAAGCTTCACACTTTTTAAAAGAATGAGCATCCTTCCAAGTCTGGGCAGAACAGAGCAGCTGCACTCTGTCCTTTCACTGCAGGGTCTTTGCTTCTTTCACTGAGCTATGGTTAAATGAGCTGGAGCAAATTATAATCACTCTTGCAAGGAATCTGGGGGAAAAAAATTACCTTATTAAAACTTCTTTTAATTAAACATTAGGGCCTACCAAGTATTTTTACCAGGTACATGTGACAGAACAAGAAAAAATGGAAAATGTTCTCATGAAAAACAGTGCATTTTTAATATCACTAGCAATTAATGAGACCAACCTATTAGTATGTAATTTGACTTTTAAAAATAAATTTGAGACTTAATTTTTCTTGCAGTCCTGATTCACCACTGTTTATAACCAGGAAAAA
>VRYO01000710.1:1193864-1255498 GCA_009812075.1 Sialia sialis
TGTGTGCTTTGGGAAGATCAGCCTTCTTCTTCCAGCCCTGATATTTGGGCAAGCCTGAATTCACACACTTGATCACAGAATTGTTTTCACCTGAGTTTCTATTTTCTGTTGCAATTTGAACTTGCTCCAGTGGTAAAAAACCTAAAATGTAGAGAAAAAAAGAGATTTTTTTTTTTTCCCCTAGCTGACAAGTCCTCTATGATTTTTCCTCCACTGTGTGCACAGATGTGTGTGGTTGTGTTTGGTGAGGGGTGTGTGTTGAGAATTCACAAGTTCCCCAGGAAATTAATGCAGGTTTTTGAGGAGTGCAAGTGTCCTGATGGCAGACTTGCCTTTCCTCACACAGCCCTTGCAGTACTTTGGGATTTTAGACCAGAGTTTAAACAGAGAGTGAAGGAACGGCTTTGGAAGCAAAACTCTTCCCCAAAATGTTAAAAGATCAAGCACGGCTGTGGTCTGAGAAATTCATGAATGTCACCAACACAGTCTGCTGAAGTGATAGCTATAAAATGAAAGATTTAAAGGAGGCAATCATAATGGTTAACAGCAGTATGAAAAAGCTTAAACATGTTCATAAATTTCAATAACTGCTGAGCAATATACTGGATTCATCTAGGAGAGATTTAATATGAAAAATGTTAAATAGGCTATACAAAGCCTGGAAACAGACATTTCTTCTGAAGATGGAGTCTCTGGCTGAGAAATTTACTTTATACTTCAGCTGAAGTGATACTAAGTGCAAGTACAATCTGGTAGAAAAGAAATGAGAAAATAAATTATGGAAAGAGTTTTTAAATTTTCACATTAAGAGAAAAGGCTTTATTTTGTATTCTCACTTCAGATGCTATTTGTATAGAACTATAAATGACTGTGCATGCGAACAAAATGAGATAAAAAATGTTACTGTGAATTACATAGATATTTAATAGAAAATAAAAATGACTGAATTCTTATCACAGGGTAGTACAAGCATATCTATTTGTGTGCAAGGATATATTCATCATTGAAACAGATCAACTTTATTTAGAACACATCACTTTAGATGAATTTTAAATTTTCTGTGTTTAAAATTAATAGAATTCTGAGGCAGAACCTTTCATTGCAGATAGTTTTAGTAAGATGCATCAGTGCACTAAGATTTTGGAAATGCTGAATACCTCCTTTGTGTGGCTAATTGCATGTGTGCAGCCTGCAAATAAAGGATATCCACCATCTTAGTTCCAAGTTCAGTTATTTTATCCCTGTTGATAAACAGCCCTTATCTTATTCCCACAGACCAGCTAGATTTCACATTATTTTATAAATTACAATATTCCATTGTGCTGCAGCATATTGTTAGCGAGTTTGAGCATTGTTAAAAAGAAGCAGAAATTCAGGATCTGGAAGATTGCTGTGTTCAGGTGACTCATTTTGAGATGCAGTGGTGATTAAATTGATGAAGGTGCCTTTGAGTGGGGGGAAGGTGCTGAGCCACCAGCCTGGCCCAGGGTGCTGCTGTGACAAAGGACAGAGCTGTGTCCTGCTGTGGGCACCCAGCCCCTCCTGAGGAGCAGCACAGCCTGCAGCTCAGGGAAATGCTGCCTAGAAGTGTCCTAGGAGATGAACCCCTCCTTTGAATCCATATGGGAATAAACTGAAAAGACGTTGGGAAAAATCTGAGTAGGCATCCCTGTGACAACTTGTAGGTTTGTTTCCATCTTATGTCTCTGCCTAGTATGTAAAAGTTCACAGCTATTTTCTGAGTTTGGCTACATTTCACTGTCCATCTTTGCTGGTTCCATGCGTCTCCCTGATCCCACCGCATTGTTAAAAGAAAAAAGCACTAAAGCTTTTAGCGGAGAGTGGAAGTGGCTGAAATCACCAGGCAGGCACTATTTGGATCAGCACAGGGAGAGTGACACAAAGGGAATTTCCCTTTCTGGGCTCACTACAAGTTCTGAGCACTGGAAGTCATTAGTTTCCTTCAGCTGAAACAGATTGTGTTTTCCATGTTTGATTATTGAAGGAAGGTGTACCTGTGTTAACAGAGTTTGGAACGATGAAATACAGCTACTGGCAGAAAAGTGATTAAGCTGGCAAGGAGCTCAATACCAATGTTTAATTCTCAAGATACATTGCATTTTTGCTATGACACTTTATATTCTGAATGGCTTTACTGGTGCAGCTCCATTTGCTTCACAAACCACTCAAAATACAGGGATATTTCTGGAGAGTGAGAATAATGATTTCCAATAACAGAATGAAATATTCAGGCTGACAAGTTCAGTGGCATGGCTCTGTGAATCCTCCTGCATCCCTTGCCAATACCACATCAATTTTGTTTGACTTCATGCAAATGGGAGGCAGAGGAGGGGCCCTCATCTCTCTGTACACTTACATACACACTGTAGATGTGAATAAATACTCCTAAACATGTTTGTGCTGGTGTCTCAGCAAAGCATATGGAATTTCACATTGATTTGTGCACTCTATAAAACACTAATGGAGCTGCTGCCTTAGCTTTCAGTCAATTGGGATAGACTCAGTGATGGGAAACTGCAAATTCCCCTTTTGCTGGTCCCAGTAGAGCCTTCCTTGTAACTTCAGCTGCACTGCTTTCCACTGTCCTCAGATTCATTGCTCTCCTTTGGGAAGCCACAAAAACTCATTCATGATGCAGCTCAGAAATGAGTTCTCTCTCCCTACATCTGATACCCTTTATTTCTAAGCACTGCTCTCTAAAAGAACGAGCCCCACAATTCCACACATGATATGTACACCTACAGTGCTGTAAAATGCTCCATCAGGAAGAGATGGGGAACATTGCTCTTCTCTCCTTTTTATTGTGCTGCTTGGGACAGCCTACACATGCAGATTTGTTATATCTGATCTCAGCTGAAACTGATTCTGCATTACATAGGTTTTATATGTACCTTATACTGCTGTTTAGGGCAACTTGATATTCAAGCTCTGTTATAATAAGGTCTTCTGTTTATAAGGAGCTTCTCATTGCCATGCAGTTTTAACAGATTATTTTAATATATCATTATTAATTATTATATCATTTAATATATCATTATTCCAGTCAGTGCTGGAGCAGTTGTGGTTTTTTTGGCTAAAATGATGTTATTTCACAGCACAATTACCCAATGGTCACAGGCAATCACAGGGTGAATTGAAATAAGCACAAACCAAGCTGGAATGTAGATGTCACCAGAATTACTGACCTTGACCTCATTTGTGAGAAGCCATGACCTCTCTAATAGCAAATTGTAGCTTCCTCAGTGCAAAATCACTGTATTAAAAATCCATACCCCACATATGCAGCAAGATGATTCCCTCACAGGCTGCACAAGGGTATTTGTGCCATAATGAGTTCAGGATATGTGCTACCCATTAAAAATCCTCTGCTGCTCTGAGTGCTCCAAAGGCTCATTCTCTCTGCAGAAGGTGAGGGAGGCAGGAAGGTGTTTGCTTGGGGTTTGGGTTTCTTTGAGCAGCTGAGAACAGAAAGCAAACTGAGGCTGAGCAGCTCTTCCTGAGCTCTGGAGATGTGGTGCTGGTGATGTCTTAAGATTTTAGCTTTTATATTTTTCATGTATTTGTAATCCTGCAATTCTTTAGTGTATAACTCTAAATTCCATATACAGTGTGAGCTGCTGCTTTCCCGTTTTGGTCAGAAACAACAATTCCTCTCCAGGCCTGGGAATCAAGGACACCTCACTGTCTCAGGCCCTGAGAAATGGAAACAAAAGTGAGTTGGGGGAGCAAACCTGGGGTAAATGACTTCATTACCTGAAGCTGTAATTGGAAGATTAACCCCCAGTGTGCAAATGGACCAAACTTATCAAAGTGTGAAAACCTGTGACCTGTCATCCATTTTTGGGTGTAGCCCCGGCTGGGCTTTGTCTGCCCTAAATGTACCTGAAATCCCTTCAGTAAATAGAACTGCTTTTTATTTCCTTAATTTTGTCTGGCCTCTGTTTTTAGGTAGCCCAAAAAAGCATCACTGGTTCTGACCTGGGTGTAGGGCTCTGCACAGCAACTCTCTCCATTCAGGAGTTTGACCTGATGCTGTTAGCAGAGGATAATGATTTTAGCCAGTGGACCTAGCCTGACTTCTTCCCAAGTGCCTTAATGCCTCTGGAAATGTGGTTTCTAAAGCCAGAGCCAGGCTTTTGGCACTGTGTGAGCAGCTGCTGGTAGGAATGTTTCCTGTTGGGTTAAAGAGAAGTGTCCATGCACAGGACACTGTTAAAATGAAGGGTTAGACTGGTGAAATCCAGTCTGCTTTTCTGTGTGCAGATAGCTCAGTGCTGGGATATTCCTCTGCTCTCCCCTGGTGTAGAGGAAGGGGGTGCACAGGATGAGAGGAGCAGTCACACTGCAGGGTCTGACTGCTCTCCATCAGCTCTTTTCTCCCTCTAATCACTTTGGTTCATTTTGATAATTTCTTTTCCCCTGGACATAGTCCCCTGTGGGAACCTTTATCAGCTGAGTGAACTGCTGCACACATTTCATTAATGCATAAATGAGCAGGCTGAGAGCATCTTATTGATCAGCAAATGCCTTGTTATCTGTGGTGGCCTTGCTGGGATGCTGGGGGAATAGGGAGACTGCCTATCTACACTATTATTTCATTTCTTTTCTGATTGTATGAGTACAAATAATTAAATAAATGTGTCATTATCATTTAGTCTTTTCGTGCTCTAATCTCTCTTCTTCCTTTTTTCCCAGTAGAATTATAAATTTCATATTCTCAATCTCACCTTCTAGGCCATGTGAAGACTTCTGATTTTGTTCTGTGTCCTACTCTTGGCACAAGCAAGCCTGGCTTGAGTGGGATTGATGCAGACAACAGGGAGCATGGCACTGGTTTTATTTTTCTGAGGGTTTGGAAGTACAGTGCAGTGTGGGGTAGAACCAGGTGGGTATTCATTGCTTCCAGGTAGAGAAGAATTTTGAAAAAATCTTTGAAAAATCCTATCTCTTTTGCCAGTCCCTCGTATTCATTGAAAGACCCAAATACTTGCTGGGAAAGAAATATCAAACCTGAAACTCCATTTATCATTGTCACCCAGAAAAACACCCTTTTCAAAGTGAGAGTCAGACATGTAAAAGCACCAGTTCTGCTGTAGTCATTGCTGGGTGTAGTTTTCATGACCTTTTCCCAAAGCTACAGTGACTTTGAATGTTCTTGAAAATCCTCCTCTAACATCTTGAATCTTCACTGATAAATCTTCAAGCATTAAGAGCCTCCATCCTCATTTGCCATTATCTCTTTTCCTGACATACTCATCTGCCCTGGGCTTACTGATGCCTATGTGGGATCAGCCAGGTGGGATTTCTGAAACTGATAAAACTTCCTTGAGCTACACTCCCCTGGAGGCAGATCTTGATGTGAAACAAAGTGCAGAATGCACCCAGTTATTTCTTCTGGAGAGGGAAATCCTCTCCTTGGTGCCTGGAGCTGTAGTGCTGTGCTCTGCAGCACTGTTTGCTTTTTGACAGCACTGTAAAAATCACACTAATTGGGTTTGTGTTTCCATCTTTTTGGGTTTTCAACAGCAAGAATGTCACAAATTCCAGTGTCTGATTCATCTTCTGGTCAAGGGTTGCCTCACTCTGAGTTCAGATGTGTTACAGCTGTAACCAAAGCCTCGACATCAGCTTTTTAATTAAAAACTTACTTAAAAATTCTCTTTCATATCATAGATAACAATGACTTGGAGAATTCATTACCTTCAGTTGCTTTTAGCAACTTTTCAACGAAGTAGTAAATTTAATGTGTGAGAAATCGATTTGCAATACAAATGAAGAAAGCTCAGGCCAAGTCATATACCTAGCTTCCCAAAATTAAACTCCAAACCTCCAGCTCCAGATCACTGAACTCAGAAAATGAGCTTTCTTTCCAAATCACTGCTTTACATGGATCTTGGAGCACTCCATTAATGGGAAGTCAGCACTGGTTTCATGCATTTATTGCAAAACATGTGATACATGTCGCCCCACAGTGTGTGGTTTTGCCTTAAAACTCTGGTTTGCAGTCCAGAATATTATAAATCAGAACTTCCAGCATCTTGGGTGTACAACACACACAGGATTTCTGTTTTGTTTTCTTTTCAGCAACCATTCTTCTCTTACTACAAAGGAGCCAAGGGACAGCCCACGGTGCCAGAGTGTAGCACACATGTGGGCACAGTATTTCAGTTCCTGACATGCTTGTTCAGTCTGCCATATACATATCAGCTCTCTAGGTGCTGTGCAAAAGGTATAGATTTTTTTTTTTAACTTTAAGGTCACTGAGAGGTGAATTTTTCACTGGGCCTGCTACTGAGCAGCCCTTTCAGCTTGTGTCATCCATCAATTTACCCCTCACTAAAATATGTTTGTCTTTGACTGGGTTGTGCAAATAGAAAATAGTAAGTTGAAAGTTTACCTTGTGAACCAGAACTAAAGTTAATATATACAAATATACACACTGAAATACTATGCTTTGAGGTTAAATCAAGATATAAAGTGAAAGGTTAATACAGTGCAGTCATAAGTTATGTTTAAAGAGCTTGTTTTGTACCTGAGCCTGCAGTTAGGGAATATAAAATCTTAAAGAACAGTTTATTCCTCAAATGTCTCCAGCCTCAATGGACAAGGCAAGTGAGAGAAATGACAGGGAGCAGAGCTGTAAAGAGCTTTTCTCTGGCTGCTGAATGCAGTCAGAGTGGGGCCAGTGCCCTGTCCTTGGACTCTGTGTGAGCAAAACATTCCAGAAGGCAGAGACATGAGGGTTAAAAATCCTGCAACACACTGGGGATCAGTTTTATCCCTGTGTGGTCCCAAATTTTGTATTTTGTGTGGAAAACACTTCTAATAACTGATGACTCTTTAGATGACCAATACTGTGATTCTCATGCTTAGTTTGGTGGGTTATCATATCAATCTTCGCTCCAAATCCATTGGGTCAGACTAATTCCTTTTCTATGTTCCTGCATGCTTGGCAGGATGTGTCTGTGAGATTTCAGTAGCTGCACGTTTAGGTGCCTTTTTAAGGGACACAAACTAACTTTAGAAGTGGAAATTGAACCCAGACTGATGCCTAGCCTAGAGCTTTACCAATTAGACTACTATCACAGAAATATTTTCCAATTAACAGTGTATTCAGCTTTATATTTTATTTTAATTTCCTGTGGAGTTGCACTTCCACCAAAGTTGCCCTGGACACTTGTGCAGTGGGTTTCTAGCAGCTGTAGCTGTGTGATTTCAGAGTGATAGTGATGAAGGAGGTTTTGCAGCTGAGTTTGCTTGTCTGGGTTGCTGGAGATAGCCTGGGGATATCCCTGCCTGAAATGAATCCATATGCAAAGCACTGGCTTCTTCTTTGCTATTTTAACTTTTCTTCTGCTGAAATTTTCACATTCACTGCACACAGGAAGAAAACTTATCAGGGGTACACATGGATACTCCTCACCATTCCAACAGATCTGTGCACTGGGTGGGGTAACACAGGTGAGTTGTTTTTTTTTCCAAACATTATTTGTGACAAGCTCAGTTTTCAGTATTTAATCTTTTCCTCTCTTCTGGGTGTCACAGAAGCTGCAAAACACATGATGAGAAAATAGAAAATACAGAAGGAATATAACCCATGACAGTGGGGTTACAAGATGCTAAGTACAGTTATGGGTCAGGATGCAATAAAGCCCTGTTTTATATATTGAATTCAATGACTGGCTCTGCCTTTGACTTTCCATACAAGGTAGGTGGTAAATACAAACCCTGATCATCTCATGGCTCTTTGTACAAGTACAGTAATTTCACAACTATAAGGCACACCGGACTATAAGGCACACTTTTTTTTGCAGTGAGGATCCACATGCAACAATGTAACAAATTAGTAACGGAATCGGGAAATCGCGGGGTTTATTGGCAGGTGCTCAATTTGCAAACATTTTTCACGGATTGGTGTAGCCTTTAAACGCAGCCCCAGGCGCCCTCCCTGTGCAGCAGGCCCCAGCACTCCCACCCGCCCCCAGCGCCGGCTGCCATGGCTCTCGTGGCTGCTGCGGCTGCCGTGGCTCGGCTCACACTTCTGGGTTGTCAAATTTCCAAACTTTGTCCATATATAAGGCGCACCAGATTATAAGGCGCACTTCCGGGTTTCGATCAAAATTTTAGTCAAAAGGGTGCACCTTAGTCTTGCAATTGCTGTGGTCTGTTGGTAGCTCAACACTTTAATCTGCTGGTTTTTGCTGCTAATTCAATGGTCTGGCATTGGAACTGAAGGCAGCTGAACCATGGCAGCCCATGGCTTTGTGAGAACTTGGCTGTTTTGCCAAGAAGCAGCACGTGAGCCTGGAATCTGTGCTGCACAGGGATAGAGGAGCAGCTCCCAAGGCTGAATCCAGACTGATCTCCCAGCTGGGAAGTCCTGAGCAGTTCTTCATCCTGACAGATTAAAGGTAAACTCCAACATTTTAGCAGCCACCACTCCCCCAGGTGGGATGATCATGTTGGGACAATTATAGGTGCTCATTGTCTTGTCAGGTTGGCTGTGGTTGGGTAACTGTGCTGGCAAGTACACAAGACTGTAAAGGGGTTTAGATTCTTAATGAGCCAATAGTAAAGAAGCCAAGTTTTGAGCATTTTGTGTTCAGAAATGGAACTGCAGGTAAATAGGGACAGCACTGTGTAAAATTCCTCTTTCGGATTCCCTTCCAGCTCACCTTTTCCCTCTAGTCTGACATGATGGCACTTGTAAAGTGTGCTGTAATAGTGGTCTTTCAGGCCAGAACATCATTGAGAGAAACCATTTGTCAGAAAAGAAAAGGCCACAATATGTTTCAGGCTTGCAAATGCCTCTTGATTCCACCCCAGAAGGATGTTGGGAAAGAGGAACTTTCAGTTTCACATTCCAAGAGCTTCTAGTCTCAAGGTTAAACTGTTGACAGAGAAAAGCCAGAAGCTGCTATTGCTTTGATTTGAACAAGCCACTGGAAATTGGGAACAATATGGTAAAGTTTGATCAAGAAAGAGGGAGATTTATAGAAGCAGAGCTTACCTTGGGCTTTTGTTATTTATACTTTCTCAGATGGTCTCTTGACTGATTTATGGAACTGTAATTCTAAAATGAACAGGGGATAGTCTTGATGATCAAGCTAAAATTATTTGCATGTGCTTAACCTTGCATCTACCTAACTGCATTGTTTTCAAACAATCCTGTCTACACCTCTCTTGTAGGTGCCCTTTGCATTCCTAAATCAGCATTATCATAAAATTAAAAAATAAAATAAAGCATTCACTTAAACATACCAAGAGCATTCACTTAAAAATATCACAAGTGTTAACTTGTGTTTTTTTTCCATTAGTAAGGAAAAAATTGATATATTTTCTTGACTTGTAAATTATCTTCTACTCTAGAGATGAGCTGTCCACCATGGGTTATCTCCCCTCCCACCACAGCAGCTGCAGGTTGTGCCTGGACCCATTCCCTGTGTTGTGTGACTTGAGTTGAAGAGCTCAGGGAAAGCTCACAGCTGCTGCTTTAGCATGCTTGAGAAAGCAGCAGGACCCTGATTAGAATGAGGCAGTGCAGCACGGAATGGCACAGCTCCCTATGGAGAGCAGCTCACCATGCTGATGGGGAGTGCTCATCCAGCACAGCCACCACACCCCAAACCACTGCCTGCAAAAACAAGTGCTCATTTAGCAGCAGGTGCTGTGCTGGTAATAGGGAAACTTGTGATACTGTGATTTTACCCTTGAAACCTTTCTTCTGTAAAGCTTTTCTCCTCCAGCTCAGCCATGTGCATTTAATGCCTTTTCTGCAGCTTCCTGCCTCCAGACCAAGCAGTGCTGCTGCCTGGGGATCTATATATGGATCCTCCCTATGTCACAGGGAGCTCACAGTCAGTCACAGCATCAGCAGGTTTGGACTCCTCAGAGACCTCCTGTCAGGCACAACCACTGATGAGTGGGTGTCTTACATGCTGTGTTACTTTTTCTGCTAAGGAAGAGCATGACAGACAGCTACAGACCTCTGGCAGACTGATGGAGAGCTTTGTGGAGTATTCCTAAATTCTCAGCCTTCTGCAGATATGCCTTGGCATAAACAATGATGTAATCAATATTTAAAGATGCTGCAGCATTTAACATAGTCACATTTAACTGATTTTGGAACCTATGTCAGGGTTTTTATAGCATCTGAGAATTTCAACCTGCTTTCCAAATCTCTGGTTAATCAGGGATTTCAGTGCTGAGTAAAATAGTGCAGTTAGTGGTGAGGCTGTGGTCCTATAAGTTATAAAGATAAAATACACCTGTTTTAAAGGGGTAATTCAGACAAACCTGGTGCTAATGAGCCTTTTCAGCATCTCTGGAATGCTGGACCTGAACTCTTGGAATTGCTTGCAGTGTGTGGGCTCTGTGTGGCAGGGACAGAGACACTCTCACAGCTGACAGAGCCCCTGGGTCTGGCTCTTTCATTAGCTTTGAAATGATGATGCCTTAGGATTTTGCTTTTATATTTTCCATCTATTTGTGATCCTGCAATTCTTTAGTGTATAACTCTAAACTCCATATACAGTGTGAGCTGCTGCTTTCCCATTTTGGTCAGACACAACAATTCCTCTCCAGGCCTGGGAATCAAAGACACCTCACTGACTCAGGACGTGAGAAAGGGAAACAAAAGTTGGGAAGAGCAGACTTGAGGTAAATGACTTCATTACCTGAAGCTGTAATTGGAAGATTAACTCCCAGTGTGCAAATGGACCAAACTTATCAAAATGTGAAAACCTCTGACCTGTCATCCATTTTTGGGTGTAGTCCCTGGGGGGCTTTGTCTTCCTTAAATGTACCTGAAGTCCCTTCAATAAATACAACCAATTTTATTCCCTTGATTTTGTCTAGGCTCTGTTTTTAGGTAGCCCAGACACCCTGTGGGAGCAGACCCCACCTAGATGGCTTTTATGCTTTGGCTGAGAAGCTGAACTGGGGTTTCCTCTCCTGGCTGCCAACACAGCAGCATCTGCCCCACGTGGAAGCACTTTTCTGGAGAAAAGATGGAAGCTGAAGCTTCATCCTCTCCACCTGCATTCTTGGCTGATGCCTCGGACAGCTGGACTGACACCCCACCTGGAAGGGCAGCCTAGTGCTCATCAGGGAGCAGAGACTGGCTGGCTGACTTTTGGGATATGAGTTATATCAGCTCTACTTCCTAATCCTTTGTTTTTTTTCTCTGCTTGAGAAATTTCAGGATGTGGAGGTTGTTTCTAGAGGAGAGAAAACTGTTCCTTTCATGCAGTGTGTTAATTTAGTCAAAACCAGTTTGGCAGGAGAATGTACAGACTTACCTCTGCTCTGAAAGTGTGATGCAGTAGTGTGTAATACACACTTGCTCTTCAAAATAATGTGGCTCGAAAAATGATAAGATCCTTTGTATAACCCCGGTCTTCAGTAAATGAATTTTCTCTTCCATGGAGTAGAACATCAGAATAAGTTTTTGTGTATACTACATTTTCTAGTCATGATGACACTGCATAATCTGTCTCTGCCCAGCTTCCAGAGTCCTGATGAGAAAACACAGAATCAAGCAATGGTTTCCAGATTTTTCTTCTTTTTTATTTCTTTTTTTACTAGTTAATTTCTCTCACTGTTGAAGAAGAGTTTGCATTTGTCAGGCGTGACTTCCTCATAGAGTTTCTTGTTATGTCTCCTTTGACCAAATTAAAGAGTTCTTCAGCAGCAGATATTTTTTTCCCCTAAGCTGATCTATCTCATATCTTTTTAAAATCCCTTTTCTCTCCAAAGACTATGAATGCAGTTTTCTTCTCAGAAATCTTTTCGCATATTTAAAATATTTATTTTGAAAATGTGGCCATGAGAGGTGGCCACAATATTTTGATACTTGTTCCAGCCCTACCTAGAAATCAGATCCTCTCTGCTGTGACATTGCTGGTCCTCTAGCAGCACTTAGGGACAATACATCCAACTGCTCTTAGGGAATGTATTACTTTTAGAATAAACTTACAGCTCTCTAGCACGTGGATTTCCTTCTATGTCCTCTATTCTTAAATACAAAGAAGGGCTAAAATACATTTTAGGATAAAATGCTTGTTTTTTAAATTAATCTCTTTAATTGGGCCTGTCATACTAACAATAATTACTAAAAATGATTTTTTTACTTTTAAAAATTAGCCATCATTTTATTCACATCTTTTCATTCGTCTTTGACCTGCTGACCTTCTAAGATGGAATAAAATACATTGATTAGCATCAGTTTGTCATTACAGCTCTCACACTCCAGTAGGATTTCTCACTGAAAATGAATTCTTTAATACTTTTCATTACCTGTAATCTGTTTAACATTGGTATGGTACAGGGTGAGAGTAGTCAGACTGTTAAGTGACTTTCAAGTATATTACCAGAGCCTGAGATTACAGGATTTTACCATTTTCAGCAAAGTTGGTAGAAGCGCATGATATTACTTCCCAGAATATGAATGAAATAGTCATTAAATATTTCATCTTAAATATGTAATTAAATGGAGATGATTAAACTGAAGTAACAGGCTTATGTTTCAGTTAGAACTTCTTTTGTTTCTGTTTTCTTTCACAGGAGAAAGTACAACAGAATCTAATCAAAACTCTTGCAAAACTTCAATATATTTGCTTCATTTGCTTTAAAATTCTACAAGACTTATATTAATTAACCAATTTTTCTGCCCTCAGCATATAAGATCTCTGAATTTGTTTTTCTAAGGAGTAGTTGAGATAATTACAGTAATTTCACGATTATAAGCTGCACCTGAATATAAGCTGCACATCCAGGTAGCCAGGGAGCCCACAGGATTTGTCCATATATAACCCGCACCCGAATTTAAGACGCTTTTTTTTTTTTTAAAGCGAGTATCCACGTGCAACAAAGTAACAAGTTAGTAACAGAATCCCGCAATCGCGGGGTTTGCTGTCAAGTTGCTCAATTTGCAAACAGTTTTCACAGCTGGTGAAGCCTTTAAATGCCACCCTAGGAGCCCCCCCCATGCCGTGGGTCCTGGCACTCCTGTCCCCAGTGCTGGCTGCTGAGGCACCCCATGTTGCTTTTGAGTGGTGCTGGCTCCCCGTGCCGCTTGAAAGAGGCGGCGAAGTGGGGTCAGGGCCGCGCAGCAAGGCGGGTGGCATGGGCTTGGAGCGGCGCCGGCTCGGAGCAGTGCCGGCTCGAGGCGGGTGGCACGGGCTCGGAGCAGCGCTGGCTCGGAGCGGCACAGGCTTGGGGTGGGCAGTGCAGGCTCAGGAGGGAGCGGGCTCCGAGCGGCGCAGCAAGGCGGGCAGAGCAGGCTCGTGGCTGTGCAGGATTTGCTGTCAGGTGCTCAAATTGCAAACAGTTTTCACAGACCGGAGGAGCCTTTAAACACAGCCCCATGCGCCCTCTCCGTGCTGTGGGCCACCTGCTCGCCCACAGCCCCGCCGCTCACCCACTGCCGGCACCAGTCCCCGGCTCGCAGCCCCGCCGCCCCACAAAGCCCACTCCCCACCTGCCTCCCGCCCGCCTGGCCATGGCTCCATGGCAGCTCCCTGGCTGGCCGCGGCTCCGCGGCAGCTCTCTCCCCGGCCGGCTCTCACTTCAGGGTTGGCATTTCGCCGGAAATTGTCCATAAATAAGCCACACCTGATGATTAGCCGCACTACTGGGATAGGCTGCATTCTTCAGTGAAAAAGGTGTGGTTATAATTGTGAAATTACTGTAGTTTCAATATACTTTCCTAGGTGAATTATTAATAATAATAGTAATAATAATAATAACAACAACAATCATAACAGCAATGAAATATGAAGTCCTGAGCATTGTCCTGCAGGCTTTGTGCCTCATCAAGTGTCTGCCATTTAGATTTAGGATGTCTTTTGAGCTCTGTACCTTAAGCAACTGTTCTGTGCCATCTTTGACACAAAAATGAAGTCATCAAAGAGAGTCAAATGGGAATGCATTATTCACTGTATCTATTTAGCCACAGTGGATAGATAATATGGCATTCAGATATCCAATAACATATTCAAAATTAAAACTCTATCTATGAGGAATGCAATCAATGTGGATATCAGTCACCTGAATTGTAACTGGGGGCTATTGAATCATCTCACCCGGATTATGACATTTGGTGTGTCTCAAGATGTGAAACCCTGCAGACTGCAAACAGAAAGAGTTAAATTTGCAATACTTGATTTCCTATAGAGTTTTTACCAGAAGATCAGGTTTTTGTCCTGCTTTCTTGTCATTGCCACTAGAACAAGTCAACATCATTTATATCCTCAGTGTAGTCAGTAGCAAAACCATAAACTTTTAAGGCACTTTAACCTTTTTAATATTCAGTGTTTTCATTGGTTACCCTTTCACCTTTCCTTCATGGGTTATTGAGGCAATAAACAAGGGACTGGCTGAATAATTGATGGCTTAAACTTCAGAACATTGCAAATGTCACTGACATATTTTACAAGGTTGTTTTTTTTTTAATATATGGCACACAGAAATGCCAGTACAATGGACTCAGCTCAGGCTGATCAAATCCCTCTTTACTGCTGCACATCAAACCAAAAGCTTGGCAGACAAATCAGCATTCTCTTCTTCCTGAAGAATGCTGAAGAAAACCATCTGCAGCAGAATATTTATTATGAGGTTACCACACTGTGAGATAGGAATTTCTTAATGGAAATTGCTGTTAAACATTGGAACAGGCTGCCCAGGGAGGTGGAGGAGTCACCACCCCTGGAGGTGCTCAGGAAATGCCTGGACATGGCACTCAGTGCCACGGTGATCAGTCAGGGCTTGTACTCCATGATCTTGGAGGTCTTTTGCAACCCCAATGTTTCTGTGACTGTGTGAATGGCATTGAGCATGGGATACAGAAAAAATTTGGATTTTCTGCATTGTTGGTGCTGAGTTCACAGTAGCATGGACAGAGGTGTTTGCTGAATGCCTAGTTGGCAGAGATTCAGCTGTGAGGATGCCCTGGGAGTGCCATTCCCTCAGGAATCACTGACTGCTGATGCCTTAAAGTCAGCTGTGGGGAGAGATGGGATGGAGATGAGCTGGGGGATGTGCCTGCAGAGGCACCTGAGGGCAAAAAGGGGCACATGGCAGCATAAAGGGGCACAAAAGGGCACATGGTGGCACAAAGGGGCACAAAGGGGCACATGGCAGCATAAAGGGGCACAAAAGGGCACATGGTGGCACAAAGCATCTTGTCTCTGCCTGACCTTGGCAGGAAGAGCTGGCACACAGCAGGGCCCTGCTGAGAGCTGACAGAGGGATGATCATCCCACAGAACGATGAGCCTGTTGCTGGTGTGGCAACATGGGATAGGTAACAGACTGAGAATTTTCATTCAGAGATATACTGTACATTTAATAAGTGTATAAAACCAGGTTATTTCTTTAAATAAATGATTCACATTGAAGTTGTGCCTCAGTTCTTACAGTTAAACTTGTCCTTCCTAAGCTCACGTCAAGTGCAGTGGAGGGGAGAACCTTTGCTGTTCTAGGGGTGTGTAGTGAGGTGGCTTTGGGTGACAAGGTGAACAGGCTGAGCTATACTAATTACAAAGGAGCTACAGGGATTTTCTGGCTGAAAATCCAACAACTGAAGAAAAATGGAGCTTCTACTTTGGGCTTAATATAAAACGAGACCTCTGGAATTGGTCAGCTGATACAAGACTTAATGAGTTTAGTTCACTAAGCTTAGAACAAACTATAAACCAAAGCAGGCAGGATTTAAAAAAAATATATTTTAATGGGGACAGTGGCAAGAAGCCAGATTGAAGCCAACAGTGGCAGTAACTAGGACAACACAAAGGTTTAAACAAAATTGAACATTGATAAAGAAGGCAAAAAACAGCCCTGCTTTGTTATCTTTAAATTTTAATAGCTTAGGGACTATGGCAGAAGGTGTCTTTATATTTTTCTTATTTGCATAGAACACTTGACCTTTTCTGATGAGCTACCAAATATCAAAAGAGGCTTTATTTTTTCTTCTTGTTAAAAGCATTTGATCCACATCACTGATTTTTAAATTTTTTAGAAGCATGGTAACATGGAATTGTTCATTTAAAATCAGGAATTTCACAGTCCAAATAGATCAAAATAAGAGCTCATCATTTTTTGACTTGCATATTCTGACTGTTGGGGTGCCCCTCAGCATCATGAATAGCAAATTGCCCTTAAAGATGTTTACATCTGTTTTGCATTAATAATGAGATTGTGATTGCATTTGGAATGTTTCTTTGTGTTTACATACGAGCTGCTGTACTGAGTGCCACCAGCTAAAAAGTGTATGAAATCTCATGTATTTCAAGGGAAATGGAAATTCTGGACCATTATTTATGCATGCTTCTGTTGCTGAGACTGCTGGTGAACAATGGGCAGGAAGGAAGATCTAAGAAACAAATAACTGTGTCAGCAGGAATGGGTTTTGTGTTGGCAGCAGACCAGCACAGGACAAGACCAATGTCTTGGGTTACAATACAGGATGTGATCAAAAGTATCTATTGTATCACCATCTTTTGAGACCAGGTGGGGCAGTGATCCTGATCTCTGTGGGAGATATTCTGCTAGTGGGCCATCCATTGAAACCAGGTGGGGCAGTGTTCTTTATCTTTTCACAACCCATCCTTCCTCCAAAGAGTTCTCTTCTGCTAATGGCTCATTAATTCCTAGTGTGTGACTGGTAAAATTACTTCATCCCATTGGAAGTTGCTCCAGCCAGGGGGAAGAGCCAAGTCTTTCCTACCAAGATAAGAACTGGGATTTTAGGACACTAGGGAGCCCTTTTTTCCCTGGACTCTAGAGGAAAACCGGACTTCTCCATATCATCACTGGACCTTCAGAGGAAAACTGCACCTTCTACAGGAGCACTGCTCCAACTGAACCACATCTGTCACTGCAAGAAGACTGCAGCCACCATTTAATGGGACTGCTACCAACACCCTGCCTGACGGGTGTCAGGTTATGTTTTGACTCTGTCAGTGTTTGGAGTTTGTTCTTTGTAGTACTGCATTTCTAATTTAATTTTCCTAGTAAAGAACTGTTATTCCTAGTTCTCATATCTTTGAGAGCCCCTTAATTTCAAAATTATAATAATTTGGAGGGAGGGGGGGTTTACATTCTCCATTTCAAAGAGAGGCTCCTGCATTTCTTAGCAGACAGCTGTCCTCCAGACCAGAACAACCAACAAGGTATAGAAAGCCTTAAACCACACAGTCCCTAATCTTCTACATGATCCCATTCCTCTATTTGCCTACAGCAAGATGCAGATTTGTCTTTTGGGAAAGGATGTTTAGCTTTCCTTCTCATTGGGTATTAGTCCCGTTGAAAGAAAAAATGGAAGTTATATTTTCTCTGAGTTTTCTGTTCACGTTTACCTTCTTTTCTGTTTTGTTATCTCTCCAGACTGTTAAGTGTGAAATATGGAATAGTAAACTGCAAAGCAAAGCCCTTGTTATTTCCTCAAATCTTTCAGCACTGCTTGCCATTAAAGCTTTTACCATGCCAAAGAGCACGATTTAAAATCACTGCAATGCTGTTTTTTCAGGATATGCTTTTTATGGAATAACAGGACTGCTACATAAATGATTGTGAAGTTGCCTCTTGGTAGAGGTAGCAGAGCTCTCCAGGTGAGCTGGCTTACTGACCCACCTGCTGGAGCTAATGAAAAATTGCCTGGAGCAAGGGAGAAAGGGATGATTTGGAGAACGCACAGTGGAAGAAGCAGTTTCCATCATATTCATGAGCTCTGGAGAATCATGTGTGTGTATTCCTTCCAAGAGAATATTTATATTATCAGTTTGATAAGTCCAGAGTATCTTCAGACAGCTGGACATGCTAGGCATCCCCTTTTCAAGCGGATTGGTTCTTTCTTGACTGTGTTAGGTAAAATGACAGGATATAAAAATGTGCACAAATAATCCAAGAATAATAAACAGACAATGTCTCCATCCATTCTCTGTTTCTGGAAACTGTGGGTTCCTGAAGTGAGAAAATTGTATTGTCCAGTAAGAGTGGAGAATCAGGTGTACATTTTGTCCAGAGAATCTCTATTTTACTATTTTACTCCGGGCGCAGTTGTCCTCAATTCACCCTCTGGCTCTTTGGAAGCATAGGAAGTATCTGTGACTGCTCTAATCGATATTTTATAAATAAAAAATGTTTGAGATGTCTTTTTTTTCCCCTTGTTTTCTTCTAAAGAAAAAAAAAAAAAGCTGCAACACTTATGCCAAATCTACAGATCTAATTTGTGTTAAAAGTTCACTGCATTTCTAAAAACTTGCATGTAGATAAATCTGGCCTGTGGCATCTGATCAGATCTGAATGTTTCCAAAAAGATACAGAAGTTTGATTTTTAAATATGTTTGAAATACAATTTGATATTTACTAAAATACTAGCAGACTTTTCCTGGACTTTATATGTGATTTTGGGAATTGTAGATGGAGCACAGAAGTCTCTGCCTCAGGTTCCTTTTGGGTACTCAGGTTCTGAAAATCTGGGTTGATGAGACTTTGGCTTTCATGTGACAAAGTCAAGTCACATCTGATTTGAAATCCATTAAGAAAGTTCTTAAGTCAGTATCTCCATGATCCTCATTTGCCTTGGCCCAGTCTGGACCCAGATTTGCTCTCTAGTTACAAGATTGTCCTCATTTGTCATTACTGAGAATTTCACTGTGCCTTCAGTTAGCATCAGTGCCACATCAAATGCTGAATGAGAGTGCAAAGAAGTATGTGTGCTGGAGAAAGGAGCAGCATTATTGCAAAACTTGCATGTCTGATGTGCAGTTTACTGTGATATCAAATATTGCTTATTCTGTCCAAATGATGAATCTTTTCTTCATAAAATTCCACCTAATATTTGGTATATCTAAGTAAATATAAACTTACAAATAATCCTGAAATAATACAGGTCTTAACCCATATTATCCCAGATATCATCCCAAATATGGGTCTGTGCAGCTGTGGTGTTCAGATAGCATAAATCTCTTGGTGACATCTGTATGGACTGAAAATTCCTGGAAGACCAATAAAAATGAGCACACATTGCACTTGGTAATCATCTCTGCTCAGAACAGAGTTGGTGATTTCACAGGCTGGGAAATAGTTCTTGCAATGGAAAATATTCTGCTCCATTCTGTCCTTATATTCTCATTTGCTTTCCTCCATGGGAATATATTCATTGTCAGGCTTGCCATACAGTCTGGAATAGAGAGCAAGCTGATGATTTCATTTAATGGCAATTAGTGTGATCCAGCTGAAATCCCTGACTGTATTACAGACAGAAGTATCTCATTAATCTGACAAGGTTTTCTGCTGTGATAGATCTTTACAATTTTCCCTCTTAGAGGATTTTTTTTTTCTTAAACCTTGGAGAATTATCTCACAGGATTTTGTGTAAAAAGGGTAATATTTCTTAAATTCCTGAAGTTAGGAAGTTGAAGGAGTGGTCTCTCCCCAGCACTGCAATATTGAATGGCTCTGGACTAGCCTGAAGATCAGTATCATGCGGGCCTAATATAATTTCTGCTTTCTTTCCACATTTGCACTGAGGGATTGGGTGACCTTGACAAATGACATTACCTCTGCTGGCTCTTTCCTTGCTCGCCCATTTTCTCACCTTTCCAGTTGAAAAATTCCCAAAGCTTGGTGTTGTTTGTGCTTAAAATGTGCCAAGCACAAAATGCATTCAGTGTGGGAATTGCAGCACAGACTTGAGGGTTTTTTGCATAAATGACAGGGAGATGGAATCCACTAATTCTATCAGTCTTACACCGGTCCACCTTTCCAAAAATACGTAATCCTTCTGGCCACAGCAAAACTGGGGGATGTGCTCTAAGTGCAGGTGTGGTAGGAGCTTTAGGCTGCAGGATTTCTTACTCTGGTTGGGCTCTCTCATGCTCAGAGGAACAGCAGTGCATGGGTAAAAACGTCTCCCAAACTACCCCAAGGAAAAGGAGGGATCCAGCTGGCTCCAGCTGAGGAACTGCTGTGGTGATCATACAACTTGTGGTGATCATGCAACTTGAGAGCTCAGAAGCTTCCCAGAGCTTAAATCAGCTTAGCCACCAGAAGTGTGAAATCTTGATCTCGCTGAAATCAGAAGTGTGAGCTGATTTTATCAGGAATTTATCAGGATTTTATCAGTAATGCACACTGGTCTGCAGGATTATCTGGCATGCAGACACTCACTGCAGGCACCTGAGCTGCTTTTCTGTGTACACAATCCATGCCAATTAAGAGGATAAATAGAAGTGATGCATAATCCAAAAAAGCTGCCAACTCTGTGTTCTGGGTTATCTCATTAAGGGTTTACAGGGGTTTGCTGTCTAAGGTTTGCATCTCATGCCCAATAAATGCAGGGCAAGATTCAGCAAAGAAAACCAGAACAAAATGTGTCTGAAATGTACAGTAATTTCACAACTATAAGGCGCACCAGATTATAAGGCGCACATTTTTTTTCAGCGAGGATCCGAGCGCAACAAAGTAGCCAATTACTAACAGAAACATGCAATTGTGGGGTTTATGGCAGGTGCTCAATTTGCAAACATTTTTCATGGATCGGTGTAGCCTTTAAACACAGCCCCGGGCACCCTCCCCGTGCCGCGGGCCCTGGCACTCCCGCCCACCCCCGGTGCCGGCTGGTGCGGCTGGTGCGGCTGGTGTGGCTCCGCAGCTGGCGCGGCTCAGCTCGTGGCTCGTTGCAGCTTGCACTTCTGGGTTGGCAAATTTCCGAACTTTGTCCATATATAAGGCGCACCGGATTATAAGGCGTGCTTATGGGTTCTGATCAAAATTTTTGTCAAAAGGGTGCGCCTTATAGTCATGAAATTACTGTACATTTGTACAGAACTGTGCTGCAGTTCACAGGATGTTGCAGCAGTGGACCCTGCAGAAAACAGGATGAGGGGTTGGGCTAAGTGGGACTGTGTGGTTTGGAAGTAGTGCTTTGCATGTTTTGCAAACAGCATCAGACCTCATGGGGAGTGGATAAAATGGGAATTTAGGCAGTCTGCTTCCAGGGGGAGTAGGAGTAACAGAAGATTTTAGATGATGGGAAGCCAGCCAGCTGGTAGCTGCCATAACTTGCAGCTAGAAAGGGAAATTAAAACAAGGGAGTCTACTTCTTTGTCATTTGATGTTTTTAATACTGTTATTAATCCACTTTGTATTAAACAGTCACCAAAGACAAGGTGAGTGACTAGACATTAAATTACTGGGCTCTTTTTTCTGCCCATAAAACCTGTTTAATACTAAGCAGCAAAGCCCAAAAGATGTTAAAGAACACCAGCTCCTTCGTTCTGCACAATATCACTTTAAAATAAAGTTAATCTAACTCATGATGTGCATCTACAGGTTTTACAAGAACCCATAAATTTCAGGAAATTAGCTTCCTCATCATCACATGTTTAAGCTGGTCTTTTTGAACAGGCATTTTATTTTAGGTTAATCACTGCTGATTTCTTTTTTCCTGAAATCTGTTCATGTTCAGTCTCTTGAAAGGGAAAATAAAGTTGTTTTAATTTTATTTATCAAATCGGGATTACTTTCAGTCACTTCTATCAGGAAATGCTTGCTTTAATGAACATGCAGGCATACATCACTGGATATCTGCTTTGATGCTAATTATCTAATTATTCAGTTATTATGCAGATTGGTGAATTTGTCATGGTTTATTTTGCAAAGCAGGGACAAATTTTGAGGTAAGGTGAACCAAACTTAATAATATTGATTTCATTAGCAGTGGGCAACTTTCAGTTGAAGGTGTGGTTTAAAAATCATAATGCAGTTATATTAGGTCATACTGCAGGTACTTTTAGAAGGTCTCGGTTTATTGTCTTTGTTCATCCTTCCCCTTCATGTGCAGCCTGAAGTTCCTGAGTTGTCCTCTGGAAGCTGAAACAAATACAAGCTCCATTTCAAGGCAGTGTTGTTATGAAGTTGTCTCTGCCACTTTTCTAAGCACAATTCTAATTTTCAGTAAACATCACATTTGTAACCTCAGCTGTTATCTCCATCTTAAGTCAAGAGCACTTCAACAGCAGTTGCTTTCTGCTGATTAATATTTACCTGCATGGTCTTGTCAGTCAGCACTTGAAACCCAGAAGGCACCAAAACAGAGCTAAGTTTCTGTAATCACTGATGGTAATGCACCTTCTGAAAATGCTGCAGCAATTTTACAGAGTGAGATTAGCACAGTTTGCATCAATCCAGCAGTGATCTGATACCTTTCTGAAAGTTTTTACAGATTGCAAGAACATTTAAAAAACCCCAACTTTGTCTCAGGGGCTTGGCTCAGTGGTTTGAAACAAATATTTTTCAGACTTTCTAAGAATGGAAAAAAAGCAGTTTTAAGTACAGAACTGGGATGTAGTAGGATTTAGCAGGAAAATGGACACTGGGATTGTTGAACACAGGGAATGGCTTCTCTTTCAGCAAACACCACTTTTATTCTGTTGGCAGCAAAGCCAGTTCTCCTTTTTATATCCACAAGGAGTGCATTTGCTGAGTGACTTGACAGATAAAATGTTCTTCACTCACTGTCAAACACAAATGAAAGCAGAAGTTTTGCAGCCTCATTGCTGGGGCCCCTTACCCTCTTTTACCATTACCTCCTTCACCATTACTTTCACCATTACGTCCTTCAGTGAACTGAGATATCTGCACTCTGCTTTCTGTGTGAATCTGGGACTTTTTGTGTCAGGTCCTCTCTCTGCAAAGTGATTTTTATCTAGCATTTCATAAGGTCTGGTTTTGGTGGCATTTCCCTTCAGCTTACTACTAATGAGCAATTTTCCTTTTGATGAAAACAGGGGTTTATGACCCCTTTAACCAAACGTTGGATAAGGAAAGGCTGGGATATTTTAAAGACAAGCTGTGCTGCCGTGTTACTGCTACTTTTGTACTACAAGGTGACATATTCAATGTGAGAAACTCCTAACCAATTGAAATTACAGTCTCCTGGGTGTACAGAAAGCATAAACTGAAGAGAATTGGCTCAGGAAAGGCAGCATTCATTGATAGTTCATCTCTTTTTTTGTGTCACTAAGATAATAAGGAGAATAGCTGAGACCCACAGACTGCTTCCTTTTCTATTGTCCCCCAGAGTGCAGCTTGTGGGACTAGAAGAGTGAAAATTAAATTACCTTCTCATGCTTCAGATGAGCTGGATACCAAGGGACACTTGAATAAAGTTCTAATCAACAGCCAGTTTTCTGTGTGTAGTCAGAGAGGAGGAAAAACCCACAAATGCAGGATAATTATAAAGTCAGTCTTTGGCACAGCAGCTGCTATAGCCAGAGAACAACCTGCTCCTTTGAGGCATTAAAAGCTAGTGTGTTCAAGGTGTGCTGACTCCTGACCCCGTTTCCTCTGTGTGCTGTTATGAGCAGGTGACAGGGAATATGAATTGTGTGTGTCCTTCCAGTCCCAGAAATCCGGGAGGTTTTTCACCCTTTATTTCACAGTAGACATTCAACCTGCCCTGTCATCTCTTTTAAAATCTGTTCGTTCTTATTGACCTTACTTTGTCCCTGCCTAAACATATACCTGGCAAGTGGGAGAGCTCATATATGTGTTTTTAATGGTGTGATAAAGCTTTACATGAACAAAATTGGAGTAACCAGAGGGAGACTCAGATATGGCCATCTGTTACATCCTTGCAAATTTTCTGGAACCTGCAGTTATCTGAGCATGGGCTCTCTAAGTGTTTGAGTTCTTTGCTTGTAAGTGCCATTGAGTCTGTACTGTCTCTAAATGACAGTTTCTTAAATAAGGTAGTTGAAAAAAATGATACCTTAGAATGAGGTGAGAATTGGCCACTAGTTGTGTTTGGTTTTAGTGTTCCTAATTCTTGTCTTGAGCCATGAGAAGGGATTGTTTAGCATGGTACAATACCAAATAAATTGTTGTCAGAAATTGGTTTATTTAGAGCCACTCCAGCTGCAGCAGTTCAAACTGCAGCCTTTGGAAAAGTGTTCTGCACGGAGTAGGAGTCATCTTCAGAGTGACTTCAGTGAGGCAGAGGGAACTCTCCAACGCTCACACATGGTGATACCTGCGCATCCTGTGGCTTAGTTAACCTTGACTGGACTTGGCTGCCTCCCAGAAGGTTTCTCAGTACTTTCAACAGCACAGTGCATATGTCAGGCTTCAAGCTGCTCTCCATGCAAGCTCTTTTGAATATATGCAGTTAGAAGTGTCCATTTTCCTGCTAAATCCTACTACATTCCAGTTCTGTACTTAAAACTATTTTTTTTTTTTTTTCCATTCTCGGAAAGTTTGAAAGATGTTTGTTTCAAACCACTGAGCCAAGCCCCTGAGACAGAGTTGGGGTTTTTGAAATGTTCTTATAATCTGTGAAAACTCTCAGAAAGGTATCAGGTCACTGCTGGATTGATGCAAACTGTGTAAATAAGAGACGCTTAATTATCCAAAGGAGTTGGGACCATGTTGCTTCTGGCTTTCATTGATTCAAATTCTGTTTGTTGCTTGCACAAATATGAGCTCCTCAGATAAGTTGCCGTGGTGTTTTCCTGAAAATTAGTGCATTGGAATTAAACAAATTGCAAGGAAGTCAGTGCTCTAAAGGTGATAATTACATAGAAATAAAAACTAGAAGCACAAAGCCAACAGGAAAAGCAAAGGCAAAAAACAAGTTGTCCCAGTCAACAAGTAGAAAATAGGAAGATCCTGCTGTACTGGGTTTTATTTATGTTTTTCCTTTGTTTAAATCACAAAGAAGCTCAATAGAAATACTGGCCTGGCAGGCAGGCACAGATTGAATCATGTTTAGCTGGGCAAAGATGAAGGGCTATATTTGAATGGTTTGAAAAATGTTGTGAGAAGACAGCAGAATTGATGGTCTGGATAGTGCAAATACATGTGAGGGAGGATTTCCAGACTCAGAAGTAGTGGGACCTTTGCAAGCAGATCAGCAGAGTCCATCCAATAATTAAGCAAGCTGGGGACTTCTATGTGTGGTTTCTCTCTTATGATTTTTCTGGAAAGTCCAGGAAAAATTACCTGTTAAAACCAGGTGGAAAAATGCTTGTTCTTTCCTGTGGTCGCCACAGGAGGATCCTCTCTATTTACTATGCCAGACCTTGGCAGATCCTTCTGTGTGCTTAATAAAAGAGCGTAGAAAGGAAGGGATTGAAAAACAAACAATACATGCAAAGACATAAATCTTTGCTTTATAAGAAGTAGCATAACATGACTGATGGCTCTGGTGCATGTTAGGATAAGGGTTGCAAGGTTAATAGTTTTTAAGCTGACCCACACTAGGACACCAGTCAAAGTTAATGAGCTGAGTGTACATTAAAAGGACAATACAGAACACATCTGCTTTAATGGCATCTCTTCTCTGCTTTTGATTGCACCTTCAGGTAGCCTAGAAATGATGAATGAGGTACTTAGATTAAAAACGTTGTGGATTATCATTAACTGAATTCAAATCAGGATGTAGTGTTGCTTATCACAGAAATGGACTTGGGGCAGATATGACAGCTCTTACCTAAGCATTTCAATTTACCAACCAAAGGTTTTTTTTTAATAAGTGTTTATTTAAGCAATATATTTTGTATCTTTCCTTCTCTGGCTGCCAATCTGGAAGACATCTTTCAGTCCATCTTTCTTTCATACCCTTGGTGGCTGAGTTTCAAGATTTTGAAAAGAAAGTAAGAAATAATAGAACCCACTTGTTAACATGGAAACAGAAGAAAGCTGTTTTTTTGCCAAAAGTGGGAATGTAAAGATAATATCTCTTTCTTGTGCTTCTTTCCATTAGTCTAGGCTGAAGACTGCCATTGCTCAGTTGTGTTCCTGGTGACTGCCAGTGGGATGGAGTCCATAAAATGCTGAGAGCTGCACAGATGTGTGGTGAGGAAAGGGATTTACCTTTGAGAACCTACAGTCTAAATGAACGCAACAGACAAGTTATTAGAGAGACTGTTTAAATCTTGTTGGTCCTTTTATGTCTTTTGTAAGTTCCTGTTTGTTTCCACTGCTCTCTCCAAAGTGAAATGAGTTTTAAACAAATCACTGGATTTCTGTCTTCTTTTTATCCTTTTATTTTAGTTTTCTTTTAATTTTTTTTTCTGTTTCTTTCTAAAATAATTGTTAAATTCTCTGAGTTCTTAATGCCTCAGGCAGTCTGGAAAGGCCCCCCCAGTAGTTAGTTCCAGTGTGTTGGAATAGGTCTGATTGGGTTGGTCAATGCAACCATGCACATGGAGAGAGCATCAAACCTGGCCCTGGGAAACACCAGGGAGAGTAAGGATGAGAAGAAAGGGATCATGGGAGTGGTTATGTAGATGAGATGGTTTCTTAGTTGATGATTGGTTGGTTATATGTTACATATAAGGTAATGTTTTGAGTTCTTGTAGTTCATTGGTTCCCTACTCTGGCCCCTATTGATGATTGGTTGGTTCCATGTTCCATATAAGGCAATGTTTCGAGTTCTTGTTGTTCATTGGTTCCCTACCCTGGCCCCTAGGTTATATATTGTTGTGTTCACCCCATTGTTTTTGTCTTCTGAATTCACCCCTTACCATGCATGGATTTTGTCTTTGTTGTTTCATTGTTATTAATTTTTTTTTCTTTTTTGACATCTCCCATCCCGCTTATTTCTTTTGCCACTCCTGGGGTTGCATGAATGCCAGAGCACGACACCAGCGTCTCTCAATTTAGAGTTTATTTCCTTTATTTGTTCCTGTACTTTTCAAGCCATGAAGAACTTTATGCAGAGAATTCTGCCTGTGAATACCACATAAATTATGCAGCACAATCTGAGAGCCTTTATTAAACTTGTGCTGGATACCTCAAATGGTGAATTAATGGTTTTGTAGAGTTTGGATCATTGTATTTCTTCCCAAGGGCAAACATTGGATGGGTAGATTCATCTTGTGTCTCTTTCTGCCTTTGGCAATGTAACCACAGGCTGTTCTGTGGGGAGATGCATTGAAAGAAGAGTGGTGCTGCAAGGATCCCTGCCTGGGAGAGGGAGCTGAAAATCTGAGGCTCACTCGTGCTGCTTTAGAAGAGATAGGTACTTAAAAAACAGCAGGAAATTCTGCAGTGGTAGACAAAGAGCTGTACCCTGTGTTTACTGATTCTGGAGAAATTGCTGAGGTGCCACTTAGCTGGACAAGATTTCAAGGTGTGCAGGGCCTGTTTAACATTTAGTCTGTTTGGCTGGGACTGAGCTGGATCATGAGATTTTAGACATAGCAATATAATTCTTGATTACATTTTACCCTGCAGTTACTGATAGTACATACAGTTAAAACCAAATGAGAACATATGTTCTTCTAACTAAAACTTTCATTTATAGTCTGGGTTTTCTAAAGCCCTGGAAGTATCTGCATTTTTAAAGGCTCTAAAGAAAATGGAAGAAACAAAAGAAACAGTAGTGCATTCTGCTACAGAGTTTTGTGTGGCTGAGTAAAAAAAAAAAGTTCAGAAACCTGCTTAATCTCAACCTGAAGTCTGAGCAGACTGAGCCTTGTACTGCAGCTCCTCAGAGTGATGAGAGGCTATACTGGTGCCCTGATGCTGGTTCTTTTCCAGCTGGCATTTTATTTTTCCCAGTAAAATTTGGGGACCATACTCGTGACTGCTTCAATGGTTCAGCCATGAGAGAGTCAGTATCAGTTGAAAAAAAAAATCTGCACAATATTTTCTTGGGATAACCTTAGTGTCTTTGACACACGTGAGAAAACTTTGTCGCATGACAGAATTTTTTTCCTGAATTAGTTTCATGAAACGAGAGCTCATGGGACAGCAAATTGCCATAAAGCCTGACAATTCAGAGGTTTTTATTCTACATTGTGAAGTCACTTTATAATATACGGAGTAGAGTCAGATGTGTGTCTTGATCAGTTTTTAATGGGATAAAAGATTTGAGAGAATTTTTGTTAGCTTTCTGGAATTATAATGAAAGTACAGGGAGGATAATGTCCTTTAGACATGGCTCTGTGTGGGCATAGATCCCTTTAGTGCCCACCATTAGCTGAGGACTAAAGAAGTAAAACTCTGGCAGTACTGAGAGATTTCACGGAAACCTTATGGTTTCCCTGTTCATCTTCTCCATAAAAATAACCAAGATTTGCTAGGGCTCACTGGTGGTATCTGTTACCATGGAGACTGGGGTTCGGGATGTTTTTAAGGCACACAAAATTGGTGAGTGTGGACCCATATCAAAGCTTTCTCCTTTAAAGCAAATATTATGTACAGGCACAATTAAAGAAGTTATTAAAGAAGAAATTAATTTGCAGAAGTGTCCATGCTGTAAGAAGCAGGAATGTTAAAGACCAAACCAAAGGTCACTGGGAGCTCAGTTCTGCCACTGATGGGGAAGTTAAGCAATAAAAAGTCACTCTGGATGAAGTGCTTTCAAAGGTTGTAATTACTGATGTCTGAGGAAAAGCAGGACTTGACAAAAGCAAAACTTGAAAGAACTATTGCTCTGCAGATGATATTAAATAACACACATAATGGCTTAAAAGCAACAGGGAGTCAAAACCATGTCTTAGTGTGACCTGCAGAATTATTGTGCCAGATTTTAGAGTCTTGGGGCACCTCATAAAAGAAAGCTCCTTGGTTTGATTTTTTCATCAGAGCTTCAGCTGGAGGATTCCTGCTTATGGGAGTGAGCTGTGTGCCATTTCTACACTGATGCCACTTCTGCTGCTGGAACCTACTGCTGAGCCCAGGAACCAGAACCTGAGCCCTGTCTCCTGTGGCAATAGAAGTTTTCCTCCTGACTTCTCCCATCTTGCTGCAGAGATGAATAATGTTGATGTTGGGCAACTCTCAGCTCTGTGGTTTTAAAGTTGGCATGTTGAATTATCAGGCACACAGTTTTTCCAGTGCTTCTAGGTCATACCAGATGTTTTTCTGCCCCTATCTCAGTATGTGGTTTTAGGCTGGTTGAGAGAAATGTGCATGTATTATAATAAAATTTATGATTTATTGGTTTTAAACCACATCATCAAAAATCCTGATAAAATGTAGGTGTGTATTCTAACAAAATTGCTGTAGGAAGAGTTTCTGAGGCTAATATCCAGTTGATTTTCAGTTAGCCATTGTGACTAGAAGTCTTGGACATCTATGCAGGGAATGATCAAGAAGAACATCTGTCTTTGAAAATGGCAATTTAAAATTCAAAGAAAGTATTTACATTTTAATAGCCCTATTCTCTGAAAGTTCCTGGGTTCTGATACTTCTGATTAGGAAAATGATCTCCAGACCCACATTTTGTATTTAGTGTTCATTGTAGTAACAGACCTAATGAAATTATCTTGTATCAATGTGGATGCATGCAATATGCAATTATGGAGGAATTTCACTGTCACTAAGAAATGAATTATCATATCATTCCTTTAAAGTATGATTTCAGAAAAAGGCAGGGAGAATGGCATCAATAAAAATTCTCAAGGATAAAACAGAAAAGGATTCCAGTTGCTTCTTTTAATGAGAAGCTTTTTGTTTTCAGCTTCTTTGCCAGTGTCACTTCCTGGACGACTGACTGATGTAGGAGTGGACTTTCAGGGAGCCTTACTAAATTTAAAATTTAGGCTCCTCAGTGATCTGGATATTTTAAAGTGCTCCCTCATTGGTGTCTATTAATCATGACCACAATATTAATAACTACCTTCAAAATGCAAAGAGATTTTTGGGGTTTTTTTGGAGGGCTTAGACTTGCTGTAAGTTCCATATGTGTGTCTGTACGTAAAATGCATCCTGGAGCATCCTGGGGCTTACTCTGGAGCAGCTGACAGCATTGTCCAGTGGTGGTCCCAGACACTCCCTGAGAAAAAGTGTTACTGCCCATGATCTGTAACTTTGAATATCAAGGGACTGACATTTTCTGGGTAAGGCATTTCTGAAGAGTAATGGCTTGATTTTTTTGGGGATTGGATGTTTAGTTGGGGTTTTTCTGAAGGGACAGAGAGGCTGACATCTGCAGCACGGAGCCAGAAAAGTATCACCATTGTCAAGAATGAAGCTGGGACAGAATACATGCACTTCTGCTAAAATTCTCCTTTGAAGAAGCCTAATGCCTGACTCTCCGAGGCAGGAAACTGAAATCTGCTAGGGATTAACCACTGAGCCAGGGATGTTCCTTTTGATTTCCTCCTGAAATTGAAGTGAAGCCTGTCCATTTGGAGATTTTTTAAAATATTGTGGCCCAGTGTGCCAGCTGGGTGATGGCTTTTTTGTTAGCCTCTGTCTATCCTTCCACCCAAAATCTCTCCACAAACAGGGAGCTGCAAGGAGCATGATCATCTCTGTCTTCTGATCTTTCCTCCACACTAAATTTGTGTAATCCCCATGAAGGATTCCCTCTGCTACCTTGCAAAGATAATCCTAGTTTCTTTCTTCCAAGCTGGTACTCTTCTTTCTTATCTCATTCAGCTCTTTGGCATTTTTGTGTACTTAACAATTGACACCCTTCACATCAAAAACTTTCAAACAGCTCTCATCTAGAGTTTTATATTTCATGACAAGTTTATAACTTCACCAGAAGTTTTCAAACATGCTTAAGGAGTGTGGGGACTCCTGTCCTCATGACAAACCTTCAGGAGGTTTTCAAAATGTCAGGGTAGGTTGTTAGGAAACACCAAAAAGTACAGACAAGTAACATGCCTAAGCAAAGTCCAGAACAGAGGTCTGTGGAGCATCTTTAGAAAGTTCAGTGGGTTAAAGACTTTATATATGGTTATAGCTCTAATTAAGACTGCCAGCTTGGCAGTTAGGCCATGGAGAGCAATTGTTTACCACAACATCACCTCAAGTTTTCTCGACAGATCATCACAGTTGCTGTTTTCTATTCAAGCAATTCATGTCTGGAGCATCTGATGTGAAGTATATCGGAAGAGATATCTGCAAATCATCTGTCTGTGCTCAGACAGTTACTAGCCCATGCTGTCAATCTAATCACTTTCAGAAGCCCTAAAACACCCCAATAGCATAATCTCAGAAATGTTGATGTTTATGAGATGCTCAAAATACTACATTTATGAGAATCAAATGCCTAAGCAATTAGCCATATATAGCTACCCTTTTATAAAAGCTGGGAATCAGAACAAAGTGCAATACATATATATATATTTAGATGTATCTATTTATTCAATATTATTGTGCCTGAGAAACGTTAAAATACTGGCTTTTTTTTCCTTGTTATGCAGTCATAGGCACATTCCCACCTTATGAGGAAAGAACAGGAGCCAAAAAGTCCCCTATAAAACTTCCTTTAAACTAGTAGAGTAACTCCTTCTGACTTCAATGGCCTTTGAATTGAAGACTTTATGGAGACTTTATGAGTTGCCCAAAACCACTTACAAAGTCTGGAAGCAGCCAGAAGGAAATCCAGCTCCTAGCATAACTCAGTTCCCTGCCTGCCATTTCCCCAACCCCTTGTAAAATTGTGTTGACCAAAGCGTGGTGGGGACAGTGCAAGGTGACTGCAGAGAGCTCTCACTGCTGGGGCTGGAGGCAGCGTGGGTGACAGGGCAGTGTGGGTGACAGGGCAGGGTGACAGGGCAGGGTGGGTGACAGGGCAGGGTGACAGGGCATTGTGACAGTGGTGGCTCTGTCTGGGGCTGCAGATGCCCCAGCTGTGCCAGTGCTGCCCCTCCTCTGTTTGTGTGGCACAGCCCCTGTGTGAACTGGGCTCCAGGGCTGTGGGACTGGGCACAAAATGAGCTCTGCCAGCATGCCTGACCCACACAGCTGCCCTGGGACATGTCCCTGAGGGACAGAGGACAGGGGAAAACCAGAGTGTAATTGCCTTCCTGGTGAGGATGGGGAATGGTGCATGGCATGTGGAGGGAGAGGGAGCTCATCCAGCATTGCACTGCTGCTCCTCACCAACCCTGGTGGCAGTGCCTGACCCTGCTTTCCCTGTCCTGCTTTAATGGAATTACTGTTCCTAGAACCCACAGAAATTCCGTGGGGTTTAAGGCACATGGCAAACATATGTAATACAGAAGAGCATTACCCATATCTGCACTCAGCTTCTGTAATTTTGAACCAAGAAACAATTTTTGTCCCCACGTGTGCTGGTAAGGAGCTGTGCTTGCCTCCTTAGTGCAGTGAATAGCACCATCTAGGGACCAGGATGCTTTTAGGGTCTTCAAATTGTGCAGGATGGCCTGAATGTCAGCTCCACATGTGCCATTCACCTCGCCATACCTTTTAAAGTTTATACTACTGTAGGCACAAATAAAATGTTTTCCCCAGTTTATGTCTATGTATATGCATAATGTTTCACGTACATTATATTTCCCTCAGTGTGGTTATACATATATATATGTGTGTGTGTGTGTGTGCCCCAGCAGTGCAAAGCTGAAATGGAGAGTAAATCCATATTTACAAACAGAAAGCTGAAATGTGATATATGTGATATATGTGATATATGTGATATATGTGATATATGTGATATATGCTCCACATTCACAGAATTGTTTGGTGCTGTTGTTGTCTGCTGGTGTTGATGTAGCAGCCAGTCTCTCTGTGCTGAAACGTGGATCCTGTGGTGTATGATACATTGCATTGCAGAGAAAATCAGAAATTCTGCCTCTGCTGCTTTAATATCTCCCTATGCAAAATGTGGGAGATAAAGATAATAGTACTGGGAGGCTTCAGGAGAGGTCAGAGCTGCTGTTCTAAGAAAAATGTTTTTACAAAAAAAAGCCATTTCTGTCCTGGCATTTAACCAAAGTGTCTTGGCCAGAGCAGGGATTATAATCTCCTTGATGAAAACATTTCAGGATTCCTTGATTCAGACCAATATCCTGAAAGCTGCTTATTGCTCAATAAATCAATAAATGTGGAGACGAAATCAAATAAAAGAGACTAGAATCACAAGCTGATGTAACCACAATAACAAACCTGGATATTATAAAGAGATCTGTTAAAATCATAAAGCTTACTGTGCCCTATTCAGTTAGCCTGTTCACCATTCATTTAAATGTTTATCTTTTTGATGCTATCAGGATTAGTTGGCCTCCAGGTGGGTTCTGTTCAGGCTTGTTGTGGACAAGTTCTGTTTGAGAAGAACTTGTAAACTCCAAATACTGTTTTAGTGAAATAGCTGTTCTGTAGAGGCACCTAATTTTTGTTGAGCTATTTGCACTGGTAAATATTAACATTTGACTGTGTTTGTAAAATTATATTCATTAATGCAAATTTCATGCAGTCTTCAGTACACTTATGTAAACAGTGTTCATGTACTATGTTCTTATTATGGATGCATCTCAAACTTAAGCAAGCTCATGCCGCTGTCTGTTTGAAAGGTTTTTGGTGGGGAGAAATTATGTCTCTTGCACTTGAGTATGATGCCATTGGTTATTTCCTTTGAGGGTCCTGCTCCTGAAGAAATAATTCTGGGTCAGTTTTCCATAAAACTGTAGCTGGCCATGACAGCCTTCTGTTTAAATCAGTGGTGCAACCCAAGCTAAGATGCCAAGTGAAATTTTTCTTTTTGTTCTTTTTCTGCAGTGAATTGCAATGTAAAAGATTCTACCATTAAATGTGAACAATCATTTTTATGGTTTTATTGCCATTAAGTCACTACTTTACCACTTCAGTACTGCTGTGCTATGTACTTCATTTTCTATTTCTATATTTTTGCTTAATCCACAGGAATCACTGACACAACAAAAATTCTGGCTTTTCAGTCACTCTGCAAATAACAAAGAGTTTTTCTTGCAGTCTAGACTAGATTGAATATTATTGGTGCCTAATTTTTTATACCTGCAATGTGTCAGACACTGAGTATTCAAGAAATACATTCCCATCCAAACAATGCTCTGTAAGTGCACTCCCAAAACTGTCATTCAGGCATGCAGTGAGTTCCCTCCCCACTGAAGTTGCCTATGATTTCCAGTTGCAGAATCATGAAACTGGAATGTTTTACACTCTTCTGTCAGATGTTCATGTTTGATTAAGCTCTGCCTGATAGTGGGAGATTAGGGACAGAGATGCTGAGGTGTTGGCTTGAATGCAGAGACTCCATTTCTAAACTGCTCTTAAGAATCTCCATTGCTGGAAACTCTACAGCCCTTTCAAGAAATCTGTTAAATAAACCACTGCTTAATTTTGAAGCAGCTGCTATACTCATGCCCAACTTAGAAGGAAAGTTCTCTCTAAGAACCACATTTCTTCCTTTTCCTAGGTAATAACCAGGAGCTGGCCCTGGTCCTACAGTGAGTTCCCTTTACCAGCCAGAGCTGCACAGATCCAGGATTTCCAAGGAACAGTATGAGAGGAGCTGGGGATCAACAGCTCAACTCTTCTGCTGCATGTCATCTGAACAGTGACTGGTGCCTTCAGGGGGATTGATCTTCTGCAGTTTGCTAAAATGAGCTGATCTAATCTTGGTTTGCATGTTTTGTAATTGTACAGACCCTGAGCTGCTACTGATAGCCTGTGGAATTGAAGTCCAGCTCCTCTGAAATCACATCATTCTCTAGTGAGGTGGCACAGTCATCCTCTCCTCTCCTCTCCTCTCCTCTCCTCTCCTCTCCTCTCCTCTCCTCTCCTCTCCTCTCCTCTCCTCTCCTCCCCTCCCCTCCCCTCCCCTCCCCTCCCCTCTTTTGATGCTCAGCAGGGAGCAGATCTCCTCCACTCCCTTTGGGGTAATTAATTGGCCCCCAAATGTGTCAGTGCTGCTCTGCTGGTCACTCTGAGGTGGGCTCTCTCCTCTCAGCTCTGAGGGGTGTTTGATATTGGAAAGTCAGAGAAGTTGAGGTGTAGGTTTGAATCCAAGAATTCTTGGTTCCTTCTACAGTGTGAGCATTAGAAGTTTGGATACAGTGGGGCCAGCTCAGAGTGGTGCAGCAGAAATGAGGGATGTGGTATGTTTTAGGAGAGGCTGAGAATAGACAGAGACAGCTGCAGAGGTGAGTGGATGGATTTAGGACAGACATCTCCATTTCACAAGTGCTGTGGAGAGGGGGCGGGGAAATGATACCTTCCCTCAAAAAAGTCAGAGAGTGCCTCTGATGCAGTGATATGAACTTGTTTGAAACAAACTAGGAGGAAGTATTTTGTCATGCATTGCACTGCCATAGCTCTGGAATGTTGCCAGAGGCTGTAGAGGAGACTGCAAGTGGATTTACAAAAGTAACTGAGAGGTTCAGGGATGGGAGATTCCATCAGTGACAAGAAGCCTGAGGGTCTGGATACAGCCTCTAGAAATCCCTCAGCTGCTGATTCCTGGAGTGTGGAGCGGGGAAGAAACATTCTGAAAGGAGTTTTTTCTTAAGGAAGGAGAGGTAAAAGTTTGCTATTAGCCACCAAAGAGTAAAGTTTGTGGGGTCAGATAAATCCACAGTCAGACCTTGAGTATCTGTTCCTCTGTTTGATGCATCCTTTGTGTTTCTGCAGCAGGCCTGTAGCAGGACAAAGCTTAACTAGATACACTCATTTTCATTTGCTTTGAGCTCCTGCTAGTGCTATTTAACATAACAGCTGAGGTAGGTTACCCTTTTACTGTGGTTGCAAAAGTACTCCACAGCATTTGATATTTTATGTTGCCTCTGGAGAAGGGGCAGCAGTACCTGTCAGGTGTCTGCTGTATGATGCTTTGGAAGGGATTGTTGTGCCTGTCCATGCCAGAGCACTGGTTTGGAGCAAGTGGGTCTGTCCCATTCATTTCACAGGGCTGGTTCTGCTTGCAGTGCACACAAAAGAACTTTCAGGACTGCCTGCAGAAATATTTCCTTTTCATTGCTTGTTCTTTCTTTCCTTCTCTTCTTCTGAGCTTCCTCACCAAAGCACAAGGCTCAGGAGTGATTGCAGCCCTGAGGTCCTCCCCTAACCTGCCTGAAGCAGAGGAGCTCTCAGGACTCAAGCCATGGAGCTCTGAGAGTCTCAGTGGGAACTGGAGAACATGTTCCCATAAGGGATGTCAACACATCTCTGCTGTGATCCCTCCTTCGCAAAATTATTTAGCCCTAATCAGCAAAGGTTTATTAGCCCAACAAACTCTGCTCATGCAATGTAATTCTGGTCTGACTGTTAAAAAAAATTTGACCTGAGAAATTGGTCTAGACCTACTGTGGTGGGAGTCAGAGTTTTCTGCCTTTTCTGTGGCTCAGGAGGAGCTTGATCATGACCTGATTCCTTCACTCTTTCTGCTGGCTGGGAGATCCCCTGCCACCACTGAAGCTTTTTTTTTTGGAAGCATATGAACAGCTGTATTTCCAAAACATTATGTGGGGATTCAACCACATGACTTGTGCTAATAACAGCAGGAAATGCACAGCTGAATCTCCACCTACTCCTTTAAGAACTTGCCTTTTGCTATCACAGGGTTATCTTTCGAAAAACAGCATTTATTTTAAGTGTTCAAATTACTTAATACTTCATCTGCTCTGTCAAGAAGGGTAAGTGTGGTATTTTTGTGGGCTGAGCAAGGTCTGTGAAATCCCACTTGCAGCAATGCCAGTTTAAAGCTCACGTCTGTGCATTAACTAGATGTTCTTAGCTGAATGTGTCTTATTATAATTATTAACAGGCCTCAGAAAACAGATGGTTGGGAAATGAAAGTGAGAGATTGCTATACCTTCTTTGTGTAAGTAAGCAAAATAGGAAAGTTGGCTTTATGGACACATTTACAAAACCTCATGCAAAGAGAGAGGGAAGAGCGGCTGTGGAAGGGCCTTATGCAGTTATTGGGTTTTGGGGGGGACTTGTAAATCATTGGAGAGTTTCCTTGGCCAGAACCTGTTGAACATGTGTCTTTTACAGTGAATCTTCACCTGCAGGAAGGTGGAGGGGAAGAGTGAGGAAGAGAGTTGGGATTGCTCAGTGGGGTGGCTCAGGGTGGAGACAAAAGTGCTGGCAGGAGATGGGGCCAAAGGCAAGGTCTCACCCAATCCTTTCCTCTGGCTGTGGCAGTGGTTGGGACCACTAAAATATCATGAACAATCTGCCAGCCTCCAGCAGTTTCCAGACCAGAGGTGATATTTCCAGTTCTACATCAGACTGCTTTTCTGTTGATATACTCAGTTAGTTTTAAACCCCTTGTAAGATTTATGGCATTTGCAGTGCCCTGTAGCAGGGAATTCCAAACTTGAGGAGGGAAGCCTGGTTTGCTTGATTGTGAGTTTGCCTTTTGCTAATTTATTCTGATTACTTAGAGGTACTAAGAGGGAGGAGTGACTCTGAGGCCTTGATGATGTATGTAAAGTTAGGGTAGTTTTCTGCCATGCATGTGAATTCACATTTCATTATATATACTTTCATTTCCTAATTGTTTCCATATTTTTTCAGTCTGTGAATGTCTTTTTGCAGTACTTTTATGTCATATCCAACATAGATTCATGTTCTCACTGATGCCTTGTTTGGGCTGCCTAAAAACAGAGGCCAGACAAAATCAAGGGAATAAAAAGCAGTTGTATTTATTGAAGGGCCTTTCGGTACATTTAGGGCAGACAGAGCCCCCTCAGGGGCTACACCCAAAATGGATGATGGGTTGTGATGGGTTTTCACACTTTTATAAATTTGGTCCATTGCATATTGGGGGTTAATCCTCCCATTACAGCTTCAGGTAATGAAGTCATTTACCCCAAGTTTGCTCTCCACAATTCACTTTTGTTTCCATTTCTCAGGGCCTGAGACAGTGAGGTGTCCTTGATTCCCAGGTCTGGAGAGGAATTACTTTGTCTGATCAAAATGGGAAAGCAGCAGCTCACACTTGATATGGAATTTAGAGTTATACACTAAAGAATTGCAGGACTACAAATATATGAAAAATATAAAAGCTAAAATACCAAGGCATCGCCACCAGATTTCCCCATTCCTGACCTTGCTTCCAAGTCACTTATGAGTGTGACTCTCAATCCAAGGCTGCTGGCACACTGTGTCCTGAGGAGGATGAGGCAGTGGATGGAAATGGGGCCTCAGATTGCTGCTGGGACTCTGTGGGTGCAAACAGAGTGGTAAAAGCAACACAGAGTCTGCACAGCTGGGGTGTGGGACCTTTCAGGTGTGTGCCTGGCAGTTCTGTACATCCCACCCAGGTAGAACAGCTCTTTATGAAATGTGCAGCAAGTTAGGGAGCTGAGAAGTGAGCAGGCAGGAAGGCTCAGGGCTGACAAATCTCTGGGAACAATCTGTTCATTTCTCATGTGTAGCTGTTGCAGTGATTACAAGGACAATTAGATTTATTACCAGAAGTAACAGAAACATCAGAAGTGCAACCCAGAATTGTTTCAACGGACTCTTAGATTAGACAGAACTAGAATACAGCCTGTGTCACTGTGTCATTTTGTGAAGAAAAGAATCTGAAATACAAATGCTGCTTGTGGATTAGTTGTTACCATGCACAACTAGATTTAGAAGCAGATTGTTTGGACTTCTAACAACACGAGGTATGTGTGCTTCCTGAAATCTTCATATTTAAATGAAGATAGGGGATAGATGTTGACACACAGGAACTATTTTTGCCTGACTTCCCTTTCCCACAGTTCGACTGAATAAGTGAAAATGTATTCCCCTCCTACCTTCAAATGCAGCACACAATTCTGTATCAGATTTTGCCCTCTGGTCAGAGTGGGAGACAGTGGTGCCCTTTCCCAGGAGAGCTTCTGTGGGGGAATAACTAACGGGAGTCTGTGTTCAGCGCTGTCACTCTGTCTAATTGTGTGCCCTTGTCTTCTGGGAGGCCTCCAGACTGCATCAGATTGGATAACTTGGACGTGAATATAGTATAAAAATGTTCTGAGAAAAAATATTCTGCTATTCTTGTGGCTGAAACGCAGTGTGGCTACAGGTACCTAAATAAAGATGGTTTTCTTTGTACCTGTCTCTGCCTCCCCTGCTCAAAACTGACTCGTGTCCTCTACTGATTAGTTAGTCTGCATTTTTGTCAGTTTTGTTTTAAATTATGAACTTGCCTGAAGTACATGGCTATAAATACTCTCATATTTCTCTGGGTTTTTGACAGAAGATGTCACAGAAATATGAGTCCTTGCTCCTAAATTTAGCCATAGTGGCTTGTTACTAATTTCAGAGATTAGCAGGAGAGTCTGCAGGGGACTATTGAGCAAACATCCTGAAAAATCAGAATGTTTCCATGATTCTAAAATCAGTACAGGAATGTGCCAAATCCAAACAAACAGAACACACCTTGTGCCTTTGTTATGACCACATTTGTATTTATTTACTTGTTTTAGCTGTTTGAACATTTCTATCACAATTGTACGTAGATAGCAATGCATGTTAATCACCTGTGTCACAGATTAAAGCCTTTCCCCAGTGCTGGACAGCCCTTCACACTTTGCAGCTGCACTTTAGGGTTGTAGCTGATGGGAGAATTTGGTTTGTGTTCCCCACTGAAACCTGCCCATCCCTTTGGGTCTTACTGCAATGTGTTTGAGCACTTCTGAACCGTGTTGGAGAGAACAGTGAGATTACTCATTAGTGAGGACATTTCCAGGTGTTGGAACACATTTCAGGGATTGTTATTTGACTCTTCATGATTATCACAGAGTGTTTCTACATGACATTTAATTCCTTTTGCCATCACCAGATGGACAAAAGCTTTTGGGGTCTGGAGTGTCTTTGACCTGTTTCATGCCCTGCTGTCCCAAGAGGGGGTGTTTGTGGCAAAGGGGACATATTACAGCAGGTGCCATTTCATCTGAAATACCCTTTTCCTCATTTTAATTTGTGGTTTCTTGTTGTTTGGCTGCCACCCCAATGCACATTTTCCCTCCCCACCTTCTGACTCCCAACAGTGCCAAATGTTCCTGGGGTTTCCTGCAAAGCTTCTGGTCCCTGCCTTGTCCCCTTTAACTGGGTGTGTTTTCCAGGAGTTTCTGGCAGGACACCTGGAGAAAAGAGGCTGCTGAGGAAGCAACAGTGCCACTGTGAAGGACAAAAAGAAGATTACAACAGGGTGCAAATTTTACTCTTTCTCTGCCTCCTCCTGACTATAGTGAGCTCAGGAGGGGGATCAGCACAAGCAGATGTGTTCTGACATCCTTTGCACTCACAGCTAATGGAGTAGCATGGATATGCTGAAACCCATTTGAGAAAAAAAGCTTGTAGCCTCACCTTCCTGGTGAATTGCTGGAAATGTGACTATTTGAAAGAGCCTCTTGAGAAACAGCATTTTTGTGAGAGACTCAGGAAAGAAACAGATAATCCTATCCACCATATTTCAGACAACACAAACAAGACACCACAGCAGGATTCATATTGCATCAGTTATTCATTAGTCAGGATTTAGAGATGATGAGGAACTGTGTTCTAGATCAAGTCCACTTGAGTCACACGTTCTTGTGCCTGTCAGGACAGGACTGCCATAATTTGGATGCTCTGATTTCCACCTTGAGGTGCAGAATCCCACCCCCTGCAGGTCTTCTTGGACAGGACTGGTGCGTGCCATGAGCTGCTCTATTGCTCCCCTCCTCAACTGCACAGGGGCCAGAAAATGCAGCAGAAGGCTCCTGGTTGAGACAAGGGCAGGCAGAGATCACTCACTGAGTACTGTGGGCAAAACAGGCTTGGCTTGGCCTATTGCCAATCAAACCAGAGGAAAGTAATCAGAAATAAAACTGAGAAACCACTAAAGCAGTAGGAAAGGATATTCTGACATCCACTTCCCTCCTGGACACCTCTACATGGCACTATTAAATGCTGAAGTATTGCTTGAAACACTATAAAGTGATAAAAGCACCTCTGTAATTTGTGGGAAATTTGACATGTCAAGAATAAAGGATCTCCTTTTAGTTCTGAAGGTGTTGACCCATAAGGGTAACAAGATCTCAAGTGTATCAAGATCTCATTGAATAAATAATTTCTTCATCAATTAAAAACAGGCTCTGAAAATTAGAACAAATTACTCTCAAATTTAACAGAACACAGATGTGTTGTCATTCTCTCAATTAAATCTTACTGAAATCCAGGCATGTTAAAAATTGGGACAGTTTAGAATTAGTGCTTTTTTTTTTTTCAATTATTTACAAGTGGGTATTTAACTTTGAGGAGAGAATCTCAGCTGTGAGAGGCCTCTCCCATGTCCCTGTGAAACTCCTCAGGGATGAGATGTGATGACACAAATCCCTGCTGGTGCCACACCGTGTGTCACATTGCCTCAGCAGGTGTGAGTCAGCCGGTTCCAACACTCTGGTAAGTCGTGTTTTCAGTAAAGAATTGTTTCTGGGAGCAGCAGGAGTGACTCCTTCCTAGTGGGAAAGAAGGAAAGGAGTCTCCTTGCATTCCTTCCCTGGTCCAGGAGAGCTCTGCTCCTCACTGAAGGGCTCGTGCCATTGCCTCTCAAGAGTGTCTGTGTGTTTTCATGGGAATCCCTCACACTTTTCTGCTCCACTCCTGATAGATGCCAGGAGATGCCAGCTGGCTCGTACTTCCCACTGATCCTACTCTGTAATCGTCATGGGTGACACTTTTGTCTTTGGCACTGACTATTGCAGCTGAGTTAAAAAATAGTTTAATCAAGATACCCTGTGATGATGAAGAAATGAAGAAATTCCTTTCCAAGACAAGCTGCTGAGATAATATCCCAGAGGGATTACTGAGTGGGCCCTGTTGTTGAGTAGTTTTGGGGTTTATTCCTTTCTTTTTAACCATAGATTAAATTCCTCTAATTGTCTCTTCCCCCACACCCCAGCTTTCTAAGTTTGGTTTTGTGTTCTGCTCTGTGCTGATCATATTACCAAGTTTTGACTGTTATATTTATTTGTTAACATTTTCATGGAATTGTTCTATTTATCATTGTCCTCTGGATATGGATTTGGCTATTAAAAGCCATCAGCACTATTTTAATACAATCTCCTTGTGACAAAACACAGCCCTTTGCAGGTGGGAGCATGCTTTAAACCACTTCCTTTTTATTTTTTTTTCCTTTATTTTTTCTCTTTTTTTTCTTTTTTTTTTTTTTTTCTTTCTTTCATTTTTTTTCCTTTTCTTTCCTTGCCATCTAGGTCATGGGATCAGGTGCATTTCCAGACCCAGGCATGTGGCAGTGCCCTCTCCATCCAAGAATCTCCGGATCTCTGTGTTTGAAGCCCCAAAAACAGGGCACAGCCATCCTCCTTCACCTGCACTTGTGCCACCACACTTTTGTCAGAAGGCTAGGCCTCTGACACCTTCAGCACTATTTTTTCCAGGCATCTAAATCCATAGATGTATTTCAAAGTGTTTAGGCAGCTGGGCTGGTTTTAGGAGGTACTTTAGAAGAGAAGATAATGCAAAAAGAACAGAGCTCAACTGTTCCCTGCTGTCACCCCTTTTATTCCTCATTTGCTCAGGGCTATGATTGTAAGAATTCCCTTCTTCATGGGGAGAATTAACGAGTTTTGGAGATTAGGAACATTATTTTGGAATGTATCTCTGAAGACAGTAGCAACCTAACAAGCTACAAACTGAAATAATGGGGAAGTGTTGTATTACTGTTTGCAATGGAGACAGTTTCACTGTCTGTCATATTTTCATAAAATTGTTTTTTTTCAGCCATCTTAAAAAAAGAAAAAAAGTATATTCCAAAGTACACTTGCATTTGGGGCATAGGTGGAAATTTACTAATGGCACACTGTGGGATCATTTTAGAAAATTAATATTCCCTGTTGCAATATGAGGATGGGAGAGGGTGAAATGACATTTCCATTGCATTGTCTTTTCTAAGATAATTATTCAACATTTCCCAGCTTTCCCAGGAGAACATCCAGCCCATTAGGAGCCAGGCACTGAGGAGCTGTTACAATAATACCCATACTTCCAGGAACTGATCCCAAAGCAGCCCCAATCCTGCTCAGTAAATGTACTTCAATAAAATAGGTCTATTGGGTCTATTTCCAAAAATCAACCCTGCTCCTCAGGAGGATTACACTCTAATGAATATAATGCCAGAAAGGAAGATCTGGTTTGATATTGTATGTGGCATTACAGTCCTAATTTTGGACCTCATCTGGTTACTTCTGCTCTAATGCCCATTGGAGGTGGTTTTGGTTGGATCTTTTGTTCATTTTTTTTTTCATTTTGCTCTCTTTTGTATTGGGAGTAGTGTAGCTAAAGGCAGCTTAGAGTTATTCCCTTTGCTCAAAGAAGAGATTTGTTAATGTCAGTGTGTAAATCTGGCCTCAGCACATTTCACAGCTGAGGAATGGAGTTGAAAGAGGGGCAGAGCACACCTCAGAGTGTTTAGTCCCAGACTTTGTGCCTTGCATTTCTTTCTGAGCCCTGCTTTATTTATCCAAAACAGTTTCCAGTGATTCCCTTCTCTTATATGACTTGCCTTGCTACTTTGGCTAACTGGGCACCATTGAAATTCATCAGGGAATGCTTTGAATGTACTTTGCAAAGTGCCATCTTTCCAAAGGACCTGCACCAATTAATCTTTGCCACAAAGACCATTCCTATAGATTATGTGCTAACACTAACGAGTTTTGATGTAAACATTTGTCAGAGAATGCCTGCCAAGGCCCCAAAATTGCCAATTTCTCTGCTTTCATCAATTAGAGCAGATGACTGTCTTCAGCATTAAAAGCAGCACAGGAATAAGCAGCTACTTTTTCCATCTAGAGAAACAAACTGATTTCAAATTTCCCTCTGCTTACTAAGACAGCCAGCATGGGGAGGCTTCAGTGCAGTCTCTTTAGTACCAATCTTCCAGGCTGTATCCTCAGGACACTGGTAATAAATTGTCCAGAGAATTATGTATGAGATTATGTAAGAGACTTCTGAAAGTCGCATGTGGAACTTTCACCCAGCAGGGATGAGGAAAATAGAATGATACAAAACTGATGTCCTAATGTGAGCTTGATCCGTGTCTGCAATGCCCTTAGAGCACCCTGGGGATCTGTTCTTTCATGGCTGCCTGGTGTAGCCACTGTGAATTGTATACCTGAGAATAACCCTGATAATTCATGGCTTGGAGGCTGAAAATGGGCTTGGATCTGTCTTCCCCCAAGGTCATGCTACAGGCACAGCTAGGCTGCATGTGGGCATTGCTCACAAAACACTGAAGGAAACTTAGTGCTGGCTATTTCAGAGACTGCAAAATGAGGAGATGGATGCCAGTATTTTTTCTTCTTAAATCTTTCCTTGTTTGAACCACTGCTGCAGGAAGTTTATTTTCTGTGGAAACTGTACAATTCCCTACTTAGGAGGCTTTAGGAGTTTGTACACTCATTTCTTCTGGATTTGGATCCTTGCTTAATTTTGGTATGGTGATTTTTCCTGACTGCCCTGTACGTGTAGCATTAGATGTCAGAGTGACCTTTCTGAAGTGCAAAACTTGCTCAACATTCTCTGGATTCACGAGTAGTCTTTGCTGGCTGTTAATGTTGTATGTGGGTTATCTGAAATAGCTAATTGAATGTTCTTTATTTTAAAAACCCTCTGGTCCAAACATATTGGCATTTGCTCAGCCAAATATCTATGTTTTAAGTTTTCCCTTGCCATAAATCCCTCTGATGGATTTGATGGTTGTTACTTTATTCATGTCATGTATTAATGCTGTAAATGCTGTGCAGTTTTTCTCTCTTCAGGTCTTCTGGAACCAGTACAAATGTCTGAAAGATTATGGACGTGTTTTTCCTGAAATCTTCTAAAACTTTGTTGATTTTGTCCATGTTTTGCTTAAAATTTAGTCATCAAAGCATCATGCACTGCATGACAGCTGTGCCAAATCCATTCCCAGTGTGCAGCTGTAGATTGCTCTTTCTCTGGACCTTCCCTTTTCCCACACCAGCTTTGCCCCTAAGTGCTCATCCCTTTGGAGGTGATTTCCACTGATGGTCACTGCTGCAGACATTCTCTGAATGGTGTTAGAGCATCAGTCCATTCCAACAGCCAGTGCTAATGCTGTTATAATTGCAGGGCTCTCCCTGAAGTGACTGCAGCAGAGTTGTTATCAAATTCAGTCACAGCAAAAGGAAAGGTGTGACTCTGCTTGCTTGAGGCAAGAACTGCTCTCCCTAGCTTCAGAAAAAGGCTTTGGAAAACCATTGATGCTGATGTCAACTATTTATCTTCCCTCTGGCAACCTTGGCCTCCTGCTTTGGCAGGAGATGTCAGCTTTTAACCTCATGAGTTTGTTTTGCAGAGTTCTGCTGTCATCTCAGCCTTTTCCTAGGCTCAGTACAGCTGGTGAAGGGAAATTCCCAAAGAGTTTGGCAGGATAAAAGTTGGGCTGGGAATCAAGGTGTGTTTGCACCTTAACTTCAGAACCCACTAGAGAAAAGACAATAGTTATATCATAAATACCATATATATAATACATAATGTTGGATGACAACAGTATTTTTTTAATGTAGACAAGCTGGGGTAACTGTAGATTTTTATTAGATCTGTGTTGCTCTGGTCAGAGGATAACTGTTTTTCCATTAATTTCCTAGTTAACCACCCAATTTATTAAATTAAATATTTTCTTTTTCATCCAGGGACTTATTTTCAGCATATTTTAGAGCAAAGTTTTATAAAGTGTAGATATATAGGCAGAATCATGGCTTTTCCAAAAACTGAAGTGTGGGGTTAAGACAGTCAAAACTTTGCCTTCCTCATGAGCTGCTCTGTGGTTGTTTAGCAGCAGTGGCCATGTAAAGGATTTTCTCCCTGTGGACTCAGAAGGAACAGAAATAGGAAGGGCAGGTGCCACACAAACTAAAACTTGAGGACAGCACCAAACATGTACCAGCAGGGCAGCCTGCTTCCAGATGCAGTCTGACAGAGTAAATGCAGCAATTTTCCGCTTGAAGCTGTTTACTTGGTGCTCAGAAGAACTGGCTGGTCATTTCCAAGTTACCATTTCCAGGGAATACCAGAGTAAACTGATCTGCAGGGCTTCTCCTGCACTACTAGAGCAGAGCACTGAAATAGGCTGAGGCTATTTTCTCTAGATAGAAATGATGGAAGCAGCAACACAGCTCTGGCTCAGAAATACAAAACTTTTATCACCAAAGCTCAGGGAGAATAGCTCAGGGAAGTTTTCCTTTGTGGCTTCTGGTCTGGATGTCCCAAAGGCTTCTGTTGTGTGCTGAATGTGTATCTTGCTGTCCTGTGTTTTGGAATTAAAAATAGTTATCTGACCTCTTAATGTTTTGCTCTTCTGAACTACTGGAACTCTGTAGAGAGTTACAGTAATTTCATGTATATAAGGCGCACTTTTTTGACTGAAGTTTTGGTCCGAACCCGGAAGTGCGCCTTATACGCCGGTGTACCTTATATGTGGAAAGAGTTTGGAAAGTTGCCAACACGGAAGTGCGAGCCGGGCAGGCAGCCCTCCACCTCTGCTGCACGGGGAGCCACGGCAGCCAGTGCCGGGGGCGGGAGTGCCGGGGCCCACAGCAAAGGGAGGGTTCCTGGGGCTGCGTTTAAAGGCTACACCGATCTGTGAAAAATGTTTGCAAATTGAGCACCTGCCAGAAAACCCTGTGATTCTGTTACTAACTTGTTACTTTGTTACACACGGATCCTCACTGCAAAAAACCAGATGTGCCTTATACACCTGTGTGCCACATTTATGGACAAAGTACGGCAACTTGCCGGCAACCTGGAAGTGCACTTTATACTCTGGTGCCTTATACGTGTGAAATTGCTGTAATTGGATTTATGAAAGAGACTAATTCATAGCTCTAAATGAGGAAATGCCATCTATGAGAACAGAACAAATGAACTTGTTGTGTTTAAAGACTAAGGGGTAGCCTAACAGAAACTTGAATAAGGCTGTTTAAAGAACAAAAAAAGTATAAATTGTTTGCAGTGTTTATTAGCTACGGAATGAAGTGAAAGGAATTGAAAGATAAAGACTTGTTCATGGTTATGCAATGAGTCCTAATTTGGGCACAGAATCAGCAGGTGTTCCTGGGGACAGCCTAGCTGTGCTGCTCAGGGGCGCTGAGGTGCTCAGGGCACATGGCTGAGCTTGTGTTTTTGCAGAACAAGAGCCAGGGTATGATGCTCCTTCAACATAATTTTCTTGTTTCCTGCTGTGCCTGACTTTGGATTTGAAAGTCATTAATGGCTTTAATAATCTGGCATGCAAACAGAGAGGAAAATGCATGGATATGTCCACTGAAGAGGTGGAGAATTTCTCGAGCCACAAATATTTAAGGAAAGCAGTCAGGAGAATCAGGGGAAAAATATTGTTAAAGGAGTTTTTCCACTCTAAGAAGCTGAGATAAAAGCACTTCCTCCGAGATAAACTTCAGTAAACTGGAAATTCTGATGCAATCTACTTTTTATTTATTTAATTCTTCTTTCCAATAATTTTATTTAAACATACAAACACATTGGGAATTGCTGTCTGTAACCTATTCCAGCCACTCACTAAAGACTGTTGGGCTGCAATGGATGCTTATTTGAATATATAATTAGGGAAGTTTAGCACTTTAGTGATATAAGTAGTAGTAGTATTTAGTATTTTACAGTACAGGGAAAGGAGTGATGTGCTAAAAGCTCAAGGCTCATTTCGGGTAAAACCTGAGCCTGAGCTGCGGAAGAACTCATTGTTCCCTCAGTGCTTGAGGGAGTCTCACCCATGAAGTGTTTGGCTTCTTGAGGGGCTGTGCAACTTTGAGATTGGGTTTGGGAGCTCATCTACAAAACCCATCATCATCTGGAGAGAGAGATGGAGGCAGCAACCCCCAGCAGGCTGAAACTGGAGCACTACCCCAGTGAGGTGAAAATTGTTTACTGCTACGAGCGTTGTGCAGAGCTAAAAATCCAGGTAGTTTATTCTGAGCACATAGGAGCCTCCCCAGAAAGAAGTGGTGCACCTGAGCATATTCTCTGCCCTGTTACCCTTCGGTAGGAAGAGAAAAAAAGCAAAAAAACCCTGTAGCTTTGCAGTGAGGAAGCTCACATTTAAATATTAGACATATTTCCCTTCCCTTTGTGTGTACACACATGGATTCTCCCACCCATTTTCTCTTTAAAGAAGTCTTTTTGTCCCTGGAGTTTGCTGCAGCAATATTTTTTTCCTTTTCTGCTCCTTGAAGTGTGTGTGCATGGAAGAAAGCAAGTTAATGGCCAGAAACTATAAAATTCACACCTGAATAGCTATTCAATTGCACAGTTAGGAAGTCTTTGGGAAAGAAAAATTGTTCCTGCTGACTCTGATTCAGTTCTTGTTAGTAATTCAGCAACTTCAGTTTTTATCTCTTCATATTGCCTGAATGAACATTATACTTTATTTTCCTCCAAACTCTGTAAATGATGAACTGCAATACAATAAACTCTGGCTGTGCCAAAAGAAAAATTAGCACTCTTTATTTTTTTGTGCATAGTCTAATAATATCAGTTTCTAAGCTGAGCAGCTGTCAAATACACCCTCAGTTCTTCAAACTTCAAAAATCCTTAACGTCCTGTGAAAATGCTTTTAAAGAAAAAGGGTTCTTAGATTTTTGAGCTTTAACATCTGTGAGGATTCCACAGAAAACATGGGCTGAAAACAGATTTCCAATTTTTTTCTAAGATTTTTCTGACAAAATGGTTTTTCTGGACGCCTTTATTTCAGCACTTGGCCAGATAGAGGGGAGACACTGCTTACTACTTCTATGCAAGCATTTGTGCCATAATAGAATCTACAAAAAACCAAAAGGTCACTGTCACAATTCTCCATCCTCCAACCTTTAGTTGGACTTAAATTTGCTTTGCAGTAAGGATATATTGCATATATTCCAACTGTAGCTTAAGGGTTTATTTGCTTGGGAACCTTCTGTTCCACCCCTCTAAGCACTTGCCCACATGTTTCTTTTTAATGAAACTCATCTGTTGGCATGGATTGGAGCTGGTGAGATGGAGGTGTGTGTGCAAGATTTGTTTCTGTATGGGTGAGTGGCTTCTGAAAACTTGTAGGATGTATTTCATAAGGCTGTATAATAAATCTTATTTTAACTGTACCATTATTTTAGTAATTTCAACATGTAACTGGTTTCTTGGAGAATAAAAAGGTAATAAAGCATTTTGAACAGTTCTCATAGTTTAGCAAATTACCAACTATTTATACAGTGCAAATGCAACCAAAATTGCCTTATTCTCTGATTATATGAATTTAATTAACTTAATCAATGAAATTCATATCCCAAACAATTGATCTTGGGAAGAAAGACAATTAAAGGAATACCAGAGAAATCTGAGACCATTTTTCCTGTAGAGGAAAAACCTGATCACCTTTCTTGCTTGGTGCTGGGCCCAGTTCCCTGACGAGCCTTTTCCTGTGCCCAGCCATCCTCTGGGTGAAAATCCTTTCTCCTAATACCCTAACCTAAATCTCCCCTGACTCAGCTTCCTGTTTTTTCCTCCAGTCTTGTTGCTGGTCACAGGAGTGAAGGTATTGGTACTTGCCCCTCCACTTCCTCTTGTGAGGATGTTGAAGTCCCCAGTGAGGTCTCCCCTCAGACTCCTCCAGGCTTTTTTTGTCCTCTAGATGTTTCAGGCTGCGAAAGGAATCCAGACTAGTCATTAGTTCAACCAGCACGTGGGAAACAACAAGCAAGAGCAGCATCCAGTATGGACCCTGTGGGGTTTTTCCTATTAGATTTGTTCTTGTTTTTGGAAGATGTAAAGCTTTTAACTTTCATGCTCACATTAATAATTTTGCTCACCTAAGCAGCCCAGGTGTTTCAGCATTGAAAACTAAGTCTAACTGGGGATGGAGAGCAGTGCTCACTCTGGTCACTGTGTCAAACCTTAGTGTGGATAGGCATATCCATTGTTAACTAAATGAAACACAAACCCATAACTTAAACTAGTGAAGAGCCAGGAGTTGGACTCAATGATGCTGATGGGTCCCTTCCAGCTCAGCATATTCTGTGATTCTCACAGTGATGATGGGTGTGAGCTGGGCTTGGTTCCAGACCCTTGAGCTGTGCAGCTGTGCTGTGTATTTACTCTCCCTGGGAACAGAAGTTAAGTACCTGTCTAGGAACAAAAAAAAAATGCTTCTGCTTGTTGACATTCTAACTTTGAAAGAGCTGCTTTTCTGGGTGTGGAGGTCTTTGACTTGTGTACCCTGTACCAATTCTCATGGCTCACCTTGCTCTGAATTTCTATTTCCTTCTGATTGCTGTCCTGTCTTTTCTTCTGTCTCTGGGTCTTTCCAAATTGTGTTAAACTCATTTGTAAGAAATGTATGTATGTACTTACATTTCTAAAATCAGTTGTGTGTTTTGCAAGTCTGTGGGATAAAAAAAGAATATCAGCTTTTCATATGCCATTTTTATTTGTTCCAAATACCTCTACACTTCTAGAAAAGTTTCTGTTAAAGACCTATGTACCTGGGCATCTGGTGCAGATACTGAAAAGCACAATCTTGTTTAAAAATTTCTGTTTCTCTTATTAGTTCAGCACTCTCTTCCCAACTGCAAGAAATTTCTCAGAAATCTCTGTCCTCAAAGACACATTTGTTCCTTGTTTATTAAGTTTCCTTTCCTTTGACATATCTCTCAGCTTTGTTCTACTTGTTAACAATGCAAACATTGGCATGATAAATAAAAATGAAAATATTAAATAAGCATAGAAAAAATGTGATATAATAACATTACTTTCCTCAGTGTCATGTGTATGCCACCAGTTTCACAGAACTGCTTAAATCTTGTAGAAACTTCAGTGTACTCTTAAGTATGGACTGCTTGGGGGGTGAGATCTTGGTGCAGATCTTGCTTGAGGAAGAAGCAGCAAGGCTACAGCCTTTCAGACTTGAAAACAACTTTTTCTTTAAACTGCATGAGAAATGCAGTAATTGCCACTTAAGAAATGTAGTAAGAGCTCTGTGAAGTGTCAACTTTCACGTTGGTCTAGTTGTCATTTCCTACACACTTGAATGTGGAACAATCTGTTTTTTCAAGCCCTGTGGTGTTAGAAAACGAGGCAAAGCTTTTCTTCACATCACAGAGCAGTAGAGCTCGTGCCCATGTGGGTATCACTGCATCAGCCTGGCACTGTCACCTGCAGATCTCTAATTGGATGGAGTTTTAAGCGTTTTAACTGAATTCTAAAAACTTTAAGATACATTACATAAAAATTGGATTCATGGTTTTGACATAGTAACAGAGAAGCTGAAGACATTAAGAGCAGTGATGATACATAAGGTCATTTCTAATTCACCAATATTCCTGCATTTTATCCTCTAGTCACCATTTTTAAATTGAATTTGATTAATTTATGTCTGTTCTTTAGGCCGAACTACTGCTGCTGAGAAAATACTTCTATTAATTTAAAACAGATTTGTAGGAGATGCCTACATATGTTTGAGTTTGAAAGCATTATCTTCATCATACTTCAGTCTTCCTTGGGTCACTCCAATAAATACCATGAGCTCTGTGTTCTACACCTGGGATCAGAAAAGCGTCTTCAAGAGAACTCTATAACATACAGTTATGGTCTTTGTTTTGAACGGAAAAGATAAATGAAAAAGCTAATTGAAAGAGCCTAATTTCAGAAAAAAAGGTGGATAAAGAAAGGAAACCTAGCAGAAATTCATTACTCAAGCCCGTGACTGCAGTTAGGGAAACATCTTTGTTTTTATTCTCTGGTTGGATCTTGGTACTGTTGCATGCCAGTGCTTCTTGTGAATGAAATAGCTCTTCCCACTCTGGGTGAATTTAGATCTGTAGCTCATTTAGGAAAGCAGTGATGGATTTTCTGGCTGAAAATTTTTGATAGAAATAAAGCTAAATCTGAATAGATTGGGTTTTAAAAGTCATATCTAGAAAATACAGGCTCAGTTTAGTTCCATGTGTCCCTGTAGAAAACTATCATATTGCTACCAGGATGATAAACAGCCTTAATGTCTCTTACACAGCTGGGGGGAAAAATTCCTCCAAGTTAATATCATAAATAAAATTAGAGAGATTCCTTTGGTGCTCAATATAATTGTGTTCTAATTATTACCCAACATATGCAACTACACGTGATGCAGCTTTTAAGCTGAGATATTTACGAACCATGTGCTCTGCCTGCAAAATTAAATTAGGATTTTTAGCAGTTGTTGTTTCTGCCTATAAATTCTGAAATACTTTCTTAGGTGATGTTGATCTTTAAGACCAAGATAACTGATAAGGCAGCAGGAGAGCTGGAGAGGGGTTTCAAGGGGAGCACTGACAGGACAAGGGAGAATGGCTTTAAAATAAGAGCAGGTTTAGATTAGATATTGGGAAAAAAACCTCTTTCCTGTGAGGGACGTGAGGCCCTGGCACAGAGAAGCTGAGGCTGCCTCATCCCTGGAATGTCCAAGGCCAGGTGGGATGGGGCTTGGAATGGTGGAAAATATCCCTGCCCGTGGCAGGGGTGGAACAGAATAAGCTTTGAGGTTCTTTGTAACCCAAAAATCTCAGGGATGATAGTGATGGTGTGTGCTTGCATTTAATGGAGCCCAGGTTGATGGGATGGCCTTCCTTATTCCTACTATTCCATGAGAGTAAAAGCACTTCAGAACTTTAAACATAGGTTTAAATTTAGCATGTCTAGGTTTGCTGCATTTCAACTGGAGCCCAGATTTCCAAATGCTCTGCCTGTTTGCTGGTACCAATTAAGCCCTGCTAGACAATGAATGTCTGAGGGCTTTTTAAACCTGCAGCAGTGCTGGAAATACTGAGCTGCTTCACCCATAATAGTGGAACCATTTTTAGTACAGGAGCAGCAGGCAGCATTTTTTTACAAGGCAGCAGCAAGCTTGACACTCTGTTAACACGCTCTTTTCAATTCTGTGTTAGACTGAGCCTTAAATGTGATGGTTGATGAGTTCTTTTTCCCAGCCTCATGCAATGTTTGAGGCTGCAAGCAGAGTTAAAGTCACTACATGACTTTCCCTGCCCTTTTTTATCACCTACAGTGTGTCAGAGGAATATTTCTGCTGTTTCATCACACTCACTTTTCCTCACTAAAGAAATTATTAAAATCCTGGGGACTGAAATCCAACTAGGGCCAGGGCTGGAACTTTGTCCAGATCACCTGGATCCAGAGGCTGAGCAGTTGCAACCAGACCAAATACCAGGTGGGTGAAAAAAGCAGAACAAAGAAATATTCTGGAAGATCGGGAAATTGGGCAAGTTGTGATCACCAGCAGGCTTTTGTCAGCTGGGATGTTCATTTTTCTAAAATGTGCACAGGATTTCCAGTAAACTACAGAAAATGGAATACCATGGGGCTGTATCAATCCCTTCTGCCCTGCAGTCCCAAAGGTTGAGCATATTTATTACACCTGGAGCTCTCGGCAGTGCTGCAAAGCTGTGATGTTAGCATTGTCTCACAAAGAAAGGTTTATGTGTGATACTAAATCTGCAAGTGTCAAACTCGATTTCAGTAGGTAAATGGCACCATATAAATAATTCAGTGGGCTGCCAGAGTTCATAGAATTAAAACACATTTTATATCAACTCAAACTATCTCATCAGTATTGACACCAAAGACTCAAAAGCAGTGTATCAGAGATAACAGTCCTTGAACTTGCAGGACAAATTGAAATGCTCAGACACTCTGCAAATATTCTTTCGGGAAAGAATCCAATGACTACATTGTCAGTGCAGAATTTTTTGTTTCATCTTTCTCTTCTAACCTGGAGTGTCTGAGTCACTGATTCAAGCAAAATAACTGCATTACATTTTATTATTAAAGAACTATAAAGTGATAAAAATAAAATCAAGCTTACCTTACATTTACCTTGTTTATAAGAGACCCTGCAAACTTTTTTTTCAAAATATTCTCAATGATGTAATATTTTTCATGCTGAGAAAAGAATAAGAATGGTCTTAAATATTATGAATAAGTCAGAAAATGAATGCTTCATCATTTTATACTTTTAGGCAGTATATTTTATCCCCTTCCTAATACCAGTCTTTAATACTGCTTTAAAGTCTCTTAGTTTAAGATTTATATCCTATGCAAGCAGCAAAAATCAAGTTTATGGTTGTCTAATGATGAGTTAAAAGGCAGAATCTCGTACTCCTTTTTCATACAACACCTGCATCAGTGAGGTTTGTGTGACTCTTTTCTTATTTACTGCCCCTTAGGGGTGGGAGGGTTCACAGTCCATGGCCATGATCATTGGAGTGGTACCTAGAACAGGGGCTGGACAATGCTAAGAGAATAAAGTGGGGATTTATTAAAGGTATTTATTATTTATTATTTATTATTTATTATTTATTATTTATTATTTATTATAGATACACCTGGGCTAGTCAGAAGCTTCAGAGACTAACCCCAAGGTGGATGATGGTCATGAGTTTTTCAGACAGATCTAAGTTTGGTCCATTCACAAATCAGGGGTTAATCCTCCAATTCCAGCTTCAGGTAAAGAAGTCATTTACCCCCAGTTTGCCTCTCCCCAACTCACTTTTGTTTGTACTTTTGGGGCCTAAGGCTGTGAGGTGTCCTTGGATCTGTCCTGGGATTGTTTTGTCTGACCAAAATGTGAAGACAGTAACTCACCCTCTGTTTGGAGTTTGGAGTTATGCACTAAAGCAGTATAGGATTTGAAAAATACAAAGGCTAAACTCCTAAGGCATTAGCCAGAGCATGGCCCACCCTTTTGGAGAAGGGAGGGATGTAATGCAGCTTTGGGAGGGCAGAGCACACCACAGCTCCTGCTGTAGAAATGGTGCCCAAAACCCCAGTGTGTCCCGTAGCCTGAACTGTGGGGTTCAATGTCTGAGCTGCCTGTCACTGTTCAATAGGACACCCAGAGCAGAAAGAGGAAAGTTCTGAGCCACACAAAAAGGAGCAGCATGCCATTTGCACACACAATATGCTCTGCTGAAATAAATGACTTGCAGTGCATGGCAGCAATCACCAAAATGACAATTTGAGTGCTCAACATGAAATAAAATTACTAGAGTTGGGTTCTGTCTGCCACTCAGCTGTTAGTTTGTGGCTGTCCTCATCAATTTTAGTGGGCTATTTGCAATAGTAGGGAAAAGAATTATCACCTTACATTACTTCCATCTCTGCATGATGGCTGTTCTGCATCTTCTGGAGATCCCCATGGTGCTTCCCCCTCTGAGAAACCCCCAGAGGTGCTGCGACAGTGTCCTCTGATCTTGGGGAAAGCAGGTTGTGTCCCTAAGGAGCTGGGGAGGTTGCACTGGGCAACCTGGTCTAGTGGAAGGTGGTCCTGACAAGAGAGGGGACTGGAACAAGATGGTCTTTAAGGTCCCTTCCAACCCAAACCATTCTGTGATTTTTGGGACAAGCATCTTCCCTTGCCAGGAGTGGGAAGAGCAGTAGGTTAGAATGTGGATGGTGATGTTTTACATCTGTGGCTAAGGTCCTGGTTTGCTCCTAGGTTGGAACAATATTGCATTGTCCTTTCTCTGGGGTTCTGCAGCAAATAAATCACTGAATGCAAAGCCCTTAAACTTTCCAAATTTTTTTGAAAGATACCTAAAGAGTGCAAAGAAGGTGAATCAAAATTTCATGCATACACCAGATAAACTGAAAAATAAAGGCAATTTTTATTACGATTAAAAATTAAAAAGGTGAACATCAGTTCAGATATCCTTGATATCAACAGGAAATAGTGCTTGCTAAAGGATACACCAACAGGTTTCTTTTCCTTTTTCCCCAAGTGAGCTGAGCCAGATCATGTTCTCTGCAGAGGGGACAATAAACCAGGGAAGATGAAAGCTCTGGAATCAAATACTATTGTACTCTGCCACTGAGGCCATTATTTGATTCAAACCCATGAAATGAACTTCTGTCTCTGTGCCTGTAAACTGCAGATTGGATGTTAACAGGAAAGTAGTGGAGTAGTTGGGAAAACCTGATTGGAACTGTGCTATTTTCTTTTGTTTGCTTTTTGAAAAAGCCCTGGTAATTTTACAGGCTATTGAATTGCTGGACAGATAGATATTTTAAGTGTGCTATAATTCTGTATTTAAGGTTTTCCTCCAGGGTGCATGAGATTGGAGAAAAGGAGAAATATTTCACCAGTCATCCAGTAAGTTCTTTTTTTTTTTTTTCTTAAGATATTTTAAAATTTATCCTCTCCAGACAAGTCAAGGCTTCAATGGATACAAAAATGGCAAAGTTCCATTGAAGCCAGGGGTTTCTACCCTTTTGCAGCTCTTGATGATTTCTATCAAGAAATACCCAGCAAATAACGACAGAGGAACAAGAGAGCTGGCCTGACACTGAATTGGAAATGTGAACATCAAAGCTCTTTATGAAAGACCCTGAAGATTGTAACCAAAACATTGTCCAGGGGATGGAACGTGGCCTCCCGGGACAGAGAAGATGCTGGCTCCAGGAGGGCTGAGGAGAGCTGCAGGTACAAAGAAACTGATGGCTTGGGGTGGTACCTGAGCAGAAGCTGGAGAAGGTTAAGAGAATGAAGTGGGGATTTGTTAAAGGCCTTCAATAGATACACCTGGGGCAGTCAGAGGCTACACCCAACATGGACAATGGTCATGAGTTTTTCAGACAGATACAGGTTTGGTCCCCCATTTACATTTTGGGGGTTAATCCTCCAATGACAGCTTCAGGTAATGAAGTCATTTACCCCCAGTTTACTTCCCCCAATTCACTTTTGTTTATACTTTTGGTGCCTGAGGCACCTGTAGGGTGTCCCTGGATCTCAGGCCGAGAGGGATTGTTTTGTCTGACCAAAATGTGAAGACAGGAACTCACACTCTATTTGAAGTTTGGAGTTATGCACTAATGCAGTACAGGATTTGGAAAATATAAAAGCTAAAATCCTAAGGCATCAAAACCGAGAGCAATGAAAGGCACGGCCAGGACTCACCTTGGAGCAAGGAAGTGAAAGCTGCAATGTCATACACATGGCACAGATCTCATCAGATCAGTGTCCCCAGCTACGAAAATGCTTCTTGTGTCTGTTTGTCCTTTCCTCTGTTGTTAAAGCAATCTCTTGTAAAATAGAGCAAAGCAAAAATACGAAGGCAGATTTTTCACTTGCTGAGGATCTGGTGTTACAGAATGAATTCCTGGCAAGTGTGGATGCGGTTTCAGTTACAGCAGCATCAGCAGGACTGAGTACTAGAGTCCAGTGAAAGAGAGAAATAAACGGGCTGGAAACCATAACCATTCATAGAGGTTCACTCGTTTTCCCATGTGTTAGAGGGGAGGATGTTATTTGGGATATAGCAGGATCGGGTATCTTCAGCTGGAGAGGGCTGGAAGATCTACCCTTAGCCTGCCCTGTGCTTGGGAAGGAAGAATAGCTCCTCTGTAGCACAGATTCTTGACTGTCAATGATGTCTGTTCCAAATGGAAGCTTTTGACTCTGTAGTGTGGACAGCAGTACCTCAGCCTTGCACGAGTTGAAATGTTTTATGGCAGAAGTACCTGGGGGGAAATTCATGATTCTGGCAAGGATCCAGAACAAGACAATATGGAAATGGCAAATAAGGTTTTTCAAGAAGTGGCATCAGTGTGTTCACAAAAAGGATTTGCATACCATTTGTACTGTCTTTACTTAAAGGAAAACTTCTCATGCCATTGGCAATACTTTGAGGGAAGGTGAAGTTGCTTTTTTTACCTATCAAGGCCCATATGCTCACACATCCACATTTAGTACAGCAAGGTAGGAGTCTGGACCATGAAAAATGTGCATCTGAAAACATGACAAACAGAAGAATGCCAGTGCTACCACTCTGTCTGCAGTTAGGTTGAGCTGTGGAGACTTGGCTATGTAGTCACTCTTGAGCAGCACTTTTCACTTCCAAGCAGCAATGAACCATCTCTGTTCTAAGCACAGCTATTCCGTGCTGCATCTCCTAGCCTTACTGGCTTTATAAGGTGTAAAATACAAGTTTGGTTTTCCAGCCATCAGTGTTAGTAAATCCACAGTAAACTGCACAGGATGACAGTACAACAGGCATCAGGAAACAACAGTGGAGTCAGGACTCCATCAGCAAAGCCTTCCTGGAGACAGAGATTTCAGAGGAATGGCAATGAGGCATTTCAGCCCAGCATCCATCGCAAGGTTCCCCTGGGACTCTGAAGAGTGACACCCTGACAGGTTGCTGCCTATCACTCCTTAAATCAGAATCATTATTTCCATGGCAACAGCAAATGTATAATGTACCCCAGGCCCTCAGGGCACTTTGGCATATCTGATGGATAAGTAATGTTGTGTCTAGTCACAACTAAATTTCACTTAGCAGATAAAAGGTAAGAGGTAATTTCTGGTGCAGGGTTTTGATTCTTTGATAATGAATGACCTTTCCAAGCTGTGGCTGTGTAGTGACTCAGGAGTATCTTGATGCCTTGTACTGCTTTGAAGTTTACAGTAAGCCCCGATGAAATCCTTGGATTTGTTCTGGCAACCTTTGGCTGCATTCCTAGGGGGGTGGAGTGCCCTTTATGGCAGAGGCAGCATGAACTTCCCTAAGAACTTAATTAAGTTTTCTTCCCCATAACTACCTGCTTTTGTCCTTGCAGAGATTTCTTTCTGTGGACTTTACTTAGTAAAACTGTCTGACATGTTAGACTTTCTCTTTGTGCTTTGCATTTTGTGATTTCTGCCAGGATCCTTTGGAATGACAGTGATTCTGCTTCGCCAAAGGCAGAGAAGAAACTTAGACTCATCTTACTGATAGTTTATACCTGGAAGGGATGGTTTCAGTTAGCATTTAAGATAGAGGAACACTCTGATTTTCTTTTTCCTTCTAGAGTACAAAAAATTGATTTTTTTCCTTTGGTTTAATATCAGTAAAGTAAATTGCCTTCCCAGTTTCTCAGCTTTACATTCTGTGATATTTAAAACAGAAGGCTGAGGTGGGGTGGAAAAAAATCTGTGGAGTTTTCTGCAGTTCTATAAATCATGAGAATTAAGCTGGTGTGTTTGAATGAAATCTAAGCAAGCAACAGCTTTCTGGTAATGTGTAATGTGATTACCTGCAAGATCAGAGCTTAATTTTATTTCTCCTAAGCATTCGTCTGGACAGGAGACACTTTGCTCCATTATCTGTGCAGCAGTTCTGGATTTCCTGATGCTGAAATGATTTTTCCTTTTCAGCACAAGTTCACTGAAATGTAGCTGTGACTGCAGCTTATCTGCCTGGGGGCAGAATCTGGTGGGACCATGTAAGAAAACTTGTGGTCTGCTTCTCCTTTCCCTAAGAGGCTTCACACTGGTCTGTGTTGGATATTCCAGAAGCAGCTGGGAGCATGTTCTCACATGTGCAGAATGGCTGGCAGGGATTTCAGAAAGCAGAACTGCATTAAAATGGCTTTTCCTGTGGCATCCTCAAGTGTGGAGCACACTCAGTACAGGGCAGGTTCCTCTGCTCTTGCCACACTCCAGATTTCCAGGTAGGATGGCTTGAGGAGCACTCATGGCTCTGGCCCTGACATTCCTGCTGCCCATGTGTGTTTTTTGTGGAAATGACAGGTACAGTAATTTCACAACTATATGGCGCACCAGATTATAAGGCGCACTTTTTCTTTTTGCAGCGAGGATCTGCGCGCAACAAAGTAACGAATTTGTAATGGAATCATGCGATTGTGGGGTTTACTGGCAGGTGCTCAATTTGCAAACATTTTTCACAGACCGGTGCAGCCATTAAATGCGGGCTCGACTTGGCTTGAGGCTGCTGCAGGGTCGCACTTCCAGGTTGACAAATTTCCAAACTTTGTCCATATATAAAGCGTACTGGATTATAAGGCACACTTCCGGGTTTTGATCAAAATTTTAGTCAAAAGGGTGCACCTTATAGTTGTGAAATTACTGTATTTAATGATTCACTACGAGGCTCCACCTAAAAACCAGAGGGAGCTGTTCCACCTGTCAGATGCAGCACTGTGGCATCATGATCACAAGGTGTTGCTCCATAGGGAACCAACCTCTTGCAGAATGGTTAAATAGCAGATAGATTTTGTTTACATAATTATTTTGCAGGTTTTGTCAACAGAGTGATTTTTTGTTAAATTAAACTTTACATTCAGTAACTTATCATTTTTACTCCATTGCTCACTATGCCCCATGAGCCTTCTAAGTGCAGATAAGTTTAATTTTAAAAGTCAAGAGATGCCTACCATAAAAAATATTAGAGAATTGTCTTACTTTTTAAACATAATAATTACTATGCTAGTAGTTTTACTATATTAATAGCTTGTACTAGACTGTTTTAAATTATTATTTACAGAGAAAAAGGTTTTTGAAGAGAAAGAAATTAGCTTCTGCTTCTAAAGTGTGATACACAAATTCAATCAGAAAAAAATGCCACTGACTTCAAGGGCTTTGGATCAGACCCACATGAATAAATTCAGTAAAACATGTGAAGTACATGATTAACCTTCAGAATGTGCTCAAATCACTCAACAAAGCATGTAAGCACTTGCGCAAATTTCAGCATTTGATTAGCTGTCTGAAGTATTTGCAGAAGAAAGACCAAAGCATTGCCACTTTTAGCTAATGTTATCTGCCTACTGTTATCTCCTCAATTGCATCCACATGTGCCTCTTTTTTGTACAAAAAGCCAAAATGTCAGTTTTCACTTTCTGTCTTCATGGGGCTTCTGAAGCAGTAACAATTTATAACAGCAGGGGGTCAGAACTGTTAATACATTTTCATCAAAGCTATTCATTTTTAATTTGATTTCTAATATATTTCTGTTATTAAAAGAATCTAAAAAATGAACAGTAAACTTGAGTCAAGATATTGGAATTGAATTTTAAAAGTTAATTTTATCAGAACTCTAAATTTCATTTAAAAACAAATCCAAGTCACAACACATAGTACAAATTAATTTCTTTCCTTGAAAATCCTATTCTCATTGAAACATTTTTCAGCTAGAGAAGCGATTTACTGGGAAATGTCAGCTTGACTCTAATGCTGATATATCACAAATCTGTTTTGAAATGAGAGCAGGCAATTAATGTTATTGTAATTCACTGCATTAAAACTGGAACAAAGCAGTTGCGTTTAGTTTTGCCTGTGACATTTTGGGCACTAACTTCATAGAGCTTTAAGCATTTCTAGCTACAAAATATTTACAGAAAGAAGCCAAATGTAATTATGTGCTTTTTTAAAAGGATCAGTATTCATTTAGAGCTCTGGATAACGATTCTGTGGCTGGAAATGCAGAAAAGAATGAGAGTTTCTGAAGAGTTTTTCCTGAAGAGACCTCCCAGAATCCCACACATTTTGTGACACAAAAGTGACACAATTTGAGCTGAGCTGCCTGCAGTGAGCAGGTCTCTAGCCTAGTCCTCTGCACATCTGATCTCCCAAACCATCATTCACATCCTGGTGTGCTCAGCAAGGCAGAGTTGTTGCCAATCCAGTTTCAGATGGACTCAGCCAACAACCTGCAGGCTGGTGTGAGCAGTGTAGTTTCACCTTTCTGTTTTCTTAGAGAGCAACATAGGAAAAAACCCTGAGAGTGAAGGGGAACTTCTTGGTGAAGAAAAACTCTTTCCTTTTGCCCTCCTGGTGCAGCCTGCATCCAGGTGTGCTCACACCCAAGGGTGCTGCTCCCACTGATGCCTTGGGGTGGTACCCAGAAGAGAGGCTAGACAGAATTGAGATAATGAAGTGGAGATTTATTAGAGGCCTTCAACAGAAACACCTGGGGCAGTCAGAAGCCTCAGAGGCTACACTGAAGATGGACAATGGTCACGAGTTTTTAATACTTTTATAAGTTTGATCCATTTGCACACTGGGGGTTAATCTTCCAATTACAGCTTCAGGTA
>VRYO01000710.1:1256498-1297567 GCA_009812075.1 Sialia sialis
TCCTCAAGCAAAAGCCCCCTTAATGTCAGTCTTTAGTCAGCTCTCTTACATCTATAGGGTGTGAATTAGTCGACATCTGCCGAAGTGAAGAAGTCTAACTTCTGTAGCTGAGGTTTAACCGCATCCTCAGCTGAGTGATGAAACTATTGCATTCCCATATGAAAAGGACACATCATTTTGCCTTTCCTCAGCTGAAAGCTGTGCTGGACACATACTGGGGATGTGCTCATCCTTCTGGAGAGCAGTGAGCACAGACACAGATTCCTGAGTGATTTACCAAAATATGAGTATTGGTCTAATACCAATACTCAACTGTGACAGACAAAAGACTCTCTAACAATTTAAAGTTAGAAAGGGTATGTTTATTCAGCACTGGGCAGCAGCGTGGGGTAAACCCCTAATACACACTGCAAAATTACAGGTGGTCACAGAGTCTATTTATTGACAAAATGTTCAAACAAGTGCATATTCATAATACCATTCCCTCCCATCCCCTGCTTCCTATGGTAATTAGCTTGAATAGCTATTAAGCATGTGTGGTTGTCCTTTGAATTAAGTCTGGGGTCGTTTTTGTGGGGAGGGGTCTTAAAAGGAGGAAGTAAGGCGAGTCTTCCTTGCCCTGAACTCTAAACCTTTTCTACCAATGATAATACAAATGGCTTTTGGGGCAACTCGAATTTTGCAAAGAATGAGTTTCTGGTTGCAATTGTTTGTGTTCTTTGGACCTACCTACTAGTTTCATGCTTTCCCATTGCAAGCACCGCTGTGCAAACATAAATGGACAGGAAATCAATTATTTAAGTTTCAGGTAACTATCTCAAGCTCAGTTTCTTCTAACTTTTAACTAAAATCCTAATTTTGCTAAGATTAGTGTTTCATGAGTGTCCTGGGCACATCCTGGGGATATGCTCCTCTTTCTGCAGAGGAGTAAACATGGACTCTGGGAGTCCTGAGTGTCCTGGGCACATCCTGGGGATATGCTCATCCTCTGGAGAGGAGCCAGCCTGGCCACGAGTCTGGCTCTGCATCAGAGGTGCTCTGCTCCAGCAAGGAGCAGCCCCAGGAAGGTGAATTGATCTGATTGCTTGTATTGATCTGATTGCTGGCAGCATTTTAAGCCATTTGTTGTGTTTTTCAGCATGTATTTTAGTACTGTTGTGCTGTTCAAGGATATGAGAGATCAGGCAATCAGACCCTCACATTCACAAAACGTTAGAATCATAATTGCCTAATTTGTTCTTCCTCCCACTTGATCTTCTTTTCTATTCTGAACTTGTACTGGCATAGAAACCACATTTTTACTTTTGCTGTCCATCTATCTCTTCCTTCTTGCCCTTATAAATCTCCTACAAGTTTAGTGCAACATCCCAGCTAAATATTGCAGATAAAGTGGTTTTTGCAATCCCAGCCACCCAGAAACTCTATTCTGAAAGATATCTCAAATTAGCATTTGCTTCACTCACTTCAAGGCAAGCTCAATGCAGTATGCCAATATATATTGAGTTTTTCCATCCTAGGAAAGGGAAAAGCCCCTGTTTTGGAACACTTGAAGTGGACATAACTTGGTCCCACTAGGCAAGATGCTGGGTTTCACATACAGAGCACAAAAGGGCTTGTCTGGTCCTAAAGGGAAAGCTTCAGCCAGGAAATGCCAGTGGGGTTTATCCTTTGATACATAACACACCTCATCAACATGTTTTGATTAAAAGCCATGAGGAGCTGGAATTGTTTCTCAGCAACTTTTGCTCCCCTCCTTGTTGAAAATCATTATTAAAGAATTACATTAATGCGTTTTGACTATGCAATTACAGTTTTCCCAAAAGAAAAATCTTTCAGAACCAGCAGCATAAATGGGACATTGCTCCTGAATTTTTTGTACAGATGTGTAGGTGTTTCTACAGCTGTCTATATTTGCAGGTAAGAAAGACAAAATATGTGATCACCAAAACTTTAAGATTACTCTTCTCCTTTTGCTCTACTATAATTTGCATAGGAATTCATCAGCTATTAAATCCTATATTGCTCATTTGAAAGGCCTTTGCTTTAGTCCAGATGTTCTGAAATATTTTTGTGTATCCCTAGCAGATACTATGGGAACAGTCACTATGTTTATGTCTGGCCAGAGGAACATCTGGATTTCTAATCTCCTGAGGTTTAAAGTCCTCTCTGTCATCACCTGCTGACCCAGAATTATATTTTCTGTGCTTCTTAATGCATGGAAATTTTTACAGAGAAGCTCTTTATCGAGGATGCAAATTAGCAAAGGAGTATTTTGGTACAGAAGCTCTTGTGAACCCTTTTGTCTTTTGAACCTGAAATGAAATAAAAGTCTGAAAAACTGCTGATATTACTACATTAAATTTAATTGTTTATCTATGAGACCAGCCTGGAGGAGAGAAGAAGGAAAAATTACTTTTTACAAAGTTTGACAAAACAGATTTAAATATGTCTCCTTGTTTGGTTGGATGGTTGTTTTTTCCTAGAACATTTTTTATGTTGCATTTAATTACATCTCCATGGGTTCATTTCCTTGGCAAGCTTTGAAAGAGAAAGAGTGAGGAGAGCTTTCATGCCAAGATGGTTCCTCCAAGTTCTTACTAATCCGTGCTTCATAGCAGCTTTATCAGTAATTGGTTTGGGTATGTTGGCAGTGCTTGATAGCTTTCAGCTGGGATTGTTCAGTCAGACACATTTTCATCATCTACACAATGTTGTTCTCTTAGATCTTGTTTGTTCTTCTTTAACATTTTTTTTTCCAAGCATTGCAATGTGTTCTGTTGTAATAACATTTACAGCATAGCATAGGTAATGTTTAAGAGAGTAAACCCCAGGTGTGTGCTGTGCTTCTTACTAAGTACAGAATTCCACTCAGCACCACAGGAGAGCTTCATTATGAAAGGGAAGTCATCATGAAGATGGCCTGGGCTTATGAATATTGTCCTTATGAACTGACATTTGATGAATGTATTTCTGGATCCAAAACCCAGTGTACTGTCAATGAATCGTGTCATCAGATCTGTTTCATCCTCACTGCTGCTAAGGTGTTTAGTCAGCAGGTCTAAAAAGTGCTGTGAGACACAGCACTAATGGAATTTTTGGGTAATTTCCCATTGCCTTCATATGTCAGCCTCTTTCAGTGCTCTGAATATTGTGTTGCTCAGCAGGAGGAAATGGCAAAATACCATTTGCCTCTGCTGAAACTCAGTGGTGGGATGGTCTGGGAGGCAGCATTTCTCTCTCTTGCAGATCAGGCTCTGACAAATATGCAAATAATTTTGGATAAAGCCAACAATGCAAAGATGCTATAAAGGGATGAGGGCAGGTTTGGGGTTTAAAGTCCAAGAAAGGTGAGACGGAAGGAAGCCATTCATCTTCATGTATGTATAGACTGAAAAGAGAAATAATCTGCCCTGCACTTTGTGCTAGGGAGAAAATGTCCAAAGGTAGAACAGGGGAGATATGGGACAAAGCACTGAGCAGGGGAGTTGTGTGCTAGAACAGATTGCAGAGGAAAGCAAGCACAGTCCTGGAATCTCTGGGGCTGGAAGGGACCTGGTTCCACCAAAGCACTCAGTTCAAGCCTTCAGTCAAGGCAGACAAGCAAGAAAAGGCTGAACATGAGGTTTTAAATTCTCTTTTTGCTGACAGAAAAGGGAGATTCCATGTTTTGGTGGTACAAAATCACCAGGCTATGTGCTGGTTTTGTATGGTTTCTTAAGATCCTTGGATTCCTCTGTATTAAATCATAATTTCAGACTGTGTGTGGTTAAAATTTTGCCAAAGGAAGGGTGGTGAGATAAAGTGGCTCCTTCCCCAAAGGGCTGGTGTTAGCTCAGGCCATGGGAAATACTTCACATTGGAGCTGTACCCCCAGGCTGTCAGCAAAATGAGGGGAGAAGCACCCAAAAACTGAAAAATAACACTTTTTTCTGTCTTTGCAGTTACAGAACGAAGCCTGTTTTCCTTCCTAGTTTTCTCCATCCTCTTTCAATTTGACCATTGATGTGAATAATGCAAATGTTGCTTTCCACCTGGGGTAAGGCTAACTAAAATGTTAAAAGGGACTTTAAATGGCCTGTCTACCATCACTTTGTCATGTTGCATATTACAACCATCCCTGGTTTAACTAAAAAGCTGTGCCCTGCTGCTTCCCAGCCTTTGGGGTGGCACAGCAGAGCTGCATGTGCTGGGCATGTGAGCTGCAGGCTGCAGTTGGCAGAGATAAATGGATGCAGTCATAAAGAAACATGTACATGTGTACAGCAATCCTTGAAGAATATTATAAAGTGCAAGTTGAAGTGAAAAAATCAGACACTGGGACACCAGAGAGCAGCCCCTTTCACTGTCACTCTGTATCACCAGTGTCTGCTGCTCAGCTGCAATCTGAAGTGCTAATGCCTTTACAGGGCAGTGATGCTCAGCGGGGACAGCTCTAAAAATTGGTGCTTAGTGTTTCTGTGAACAGAATCCATGTCTCTTCAGAGGGAATTGTGAAGAAGTGTTCACACAAAGTAAATGAAGAAGCAGACATGTTTAATGGGTAGTTTGTAGAATGACACAAGCTGTGTCAGAGCTGTGCCTCTGGGTGGGACTTCTTTCCCTGGCAGCAAGGATCCCAGCACCCCTACAGACTCTGAGGGCAAACAAAGGGTGCTGTGGGCAGGGTTTGCCATTGCGGAGGCTTTGCATAATGCCTTGGATTTTCTGTCCTGTCCCTGCCACCTCTGCTCCATTCCACATCCCACTCTGAGTCTTAGAGCTTCAAACACACTCAGCTCTCAGTTGTGCAGGGCAAGCAAGAGACAGCAGGCATCAGTGAGGTCACGAGAGGGTTTGACTGGGTGTGAGGAGAAGCTTGTCCCCCATAGGGATGGTCAGGCACAGAACCTGTGTTCTGGTTCTGGGGTGGCTGCACCATCTCCATTTTTGAGTGAAGCACTAACCTGATGTGATCTCATTGAAGGTTCTTCCAGCCTGGGTCACTGTGACTGAATCCTTCCCTGAGGCTGCAGGGATTGTTATGAGGGGCTGTGACAGAGATTTCTGGTGCCCATGGTCATTTCAATCACAGGTGTAAAGATTTGACTACAGGGTATGAAACCAAAGATAACCAGCACAAGAAGTGTGAGGTAACACAGGATGAGAGGCTGGATATAGGATCCATACTGCATATGGCATTTTCCACTGGGAATAATGTTAACAGCCCAAAAATCTCATCTCTCATCCATCAGCCTTGTCTTTGCCTGAGAGCTGAGCAGATATTCCTGTTCCTGTGAGCAGCATGAGCAAACCCTGCTGTACAGTGCAGAGCTAGCTCAGGATCGCTGTGGGAACTCCTGCCACAACGTGCAGGAGTAAATCTGTGAATCTCCCTCTGTAAATCTGCTCAGCCCATTTGTAGCCCGGAAATACCAGCACCAGAATGGAAGTGCCCAAACACATCCAGGGACCAGGAGGAATCCCTGTTAAGGGTCAGGACACTGGCACTGGGAGCAAGTCTGCCTACCCTGCAGTGGGATTTGTCTTCTCTACACATCCATTCCCCTCTGAGGCAGGTGCTGTGCTCCTTCGCTGTGCAACAGGCTGGAGACTTTCCAGAGAGCCTGAGTGTTTGAGTACCCTACAGAATTCATTTGAGTTCCTTTGGGCTTCTTGAAAATCCCCTGCTGCTCAAGTTTAATAGCTGTCACAGACTTGAATTCCCAGCAGCAGGCAGTAATGGCACACAAGGCACATTCCCCCCAGGTGATTTTGGCTGCTCAGGCTCTGATCCTTTCCCCTTTTGAAAGCAAAAATGGGCAAACAGGAAGGAGGATCGGTGCTCAGTATGGAAATCACCCTCCCTGTTAGCGAGTCATCAAGAACTCCAAAGAAATCATCAGGAATGCTGATAAATCCATGTCCTAACAGAGGGAGCAGGAGATGGAGAACAAGTTAGGGCTGCTACAGCCACCCCCTGGCATTGCAAAGCAAGTTGGCTCAAGCACATCTGTCCTTTCAGTGGTGGGAAAGGCTGTGCCCCCTGGCAGCCTTCAGTCTGAGCGCTGCTGCTGAGATGCTTCTGCCACTCCTGCCAGTCCTAGAGTCAGTGAGAAAGTCTGACATCCAGCAGGGACACACTTGTGCAACTGAGGGCACTGCAAAACTGCAGGTTTTGGTGTGATGGGATCTCACTCTCATCTACAAGTCCAGGGGACATTCCCTGCATGGTTTAACATTGGCTGTTTCATGGCATTATTAATTTTGAGGTGGATTGGTGAGGAGCTGAAGTAAAATTGCAGAGCACACAAGGGAAGTGGCTCAACTCCACTTGCAAGCTCCAAAAACATCACAGTGAGAAAGAGGGCCCCTCTCACTGAGGAATCTGATTTAGGGGGCTGCAAGGCAACTAGAAAGGAATCAGTTTTTATAAGTCTGATGCATAACAAAGAGAAGAAAGGGGAAGGTGATGGGTTGTAAGTCATTAACTGGGGACTCAGGGAAACAAGGTATAACAGAGGTTGAAATCTGAGTCATCAGCAAGAAATTGTGAGACCTGGGGTAGAGCTGAAGGTATATTGAACCACAAGAAATATGCAGCAGTTGTACCAGTCCATTCCTAGGAAGTGGGAACACTGCCAGTAAAAGCATAGGAGAGGCAATTTTCAGTGGATATTTCTATCTTCCAGCTGAGGAAAGGCAAAAAGATGTGTCCCTTTCCATGGGAATGCAATAGTTTCGTCACTTAGCTGAGGATGTGTCAAACCTCAACTTCACTTTGGCAGATGTAGATTAATTCACACCCTGTAGTTGTAAGAGAGCTGAGTAAAGACTGATATTAAGGGGATTTTTGCTTGAGGTTTGTTTTGGGTTTTTTGTGTGTTGTGGGGGGGAAATGTTTGTTTGTTCAGGTTTTTTTGGTTTTGTTTTTGTTTGGGTTTTTTTGGGGTTTTTTTTTTGTTTTGTTTTGGTTTTTGTTTTGGTTTTTTTTAATTCTTTTTGTTTGCTGGGTTGGTTGGTTTTGTTTTTCAAAATTCCTAGGCAAGTTTCAAGGCATTAAAAGGGAGTTATAGATAAGAATTTGAAGCAGGAATGGATTGATCTGTATAAATAAAATGCAGGCAAATGAAAAATTGATACCTGACTCAGACAAAAGGAGGACAAATACAGTAATCTTGTAATAAATGGTTTAAAATTCGTAAGTTCTTTAATAATTGCTGCTTGGTATTGGCTTGTGAAAAATGTATCCTCTTACACTAACTTTTTAATAGTATTGTAAACTTACTTGATTAAATTAGTAGTTTGTATAATCTACTTTTTCTTGATACTTTGCAATATTTGAGAAGTGACACAAGATGACCTTTATTCCTATTAAGTTTTATTTCTGGCTGATAGGTGATGAACTCTGAGAGCAGCTGAGTCATTACCATGCTGCTGTGTGCTTGTGGAGAGGTCCTGCAATACTTTTTCAGTGACCCCAGAGACAAGCTGAAGGTACTGAACAAAGTTTGCAGATTCATGGCAGCTCAGAAGTTATAAATAATTAAAAGACAAGATCACTGTTGCAGGTTTCAGAGATGAGAGACAAAATGTTAATTTATTTGCCTAGGAACAAAGCAGTAACCAGTTTGAATGTGAACAGAGGTTTTCTGTTTGTTTCCCTCTTCCCCCAAATTTACAACTTGAATATAATTGCCTAATATTTGTGACTCCCAAGAGGATGTTGGTTTTTTTTTCTGCCCAGGTCCCAAGAGCTCTTTTTTCGGCTGGAGGCAGAGCCTCCAGAGGGGTCTGTGCAGGCAGGAGAGGCTGTGACTCCTCAGGACTTGCCCCAGGAAGAGTCAGAACTGGGGATAAATCCAAAATGTTGGGCTGATGGAGCAATGGGGGGAGGAACAACAGATGTGGGTCCTGTGCTGAGTGGGTCAGGGTGTCAGTGATGCTGCTGGGCACCTCATTGCTCTCTGGACACCTCTCAGGCAGTGCCACCTCCTGCTCACCAGGAGCAGTAAACGTGGTACCTGCACCACCTAATTAGTGACTTGTCTTCATTTTCTGCCGCCTTCACTCACAGTCAGGAGTAAAACACAAAGGAGATGAGTTTTCTCATATTTGGGCTTGGTTGTTTATTAAATCTTATTTAAAGTACAGAGAGTTCAGCAGCACTTCCAGCTACCAGCTAAAAGTGAGCAAAATGGAGGTGAATCCAGCTGGTTACAAGGTCTTTTAAAGCTAAACAGTCCAATAGAGAATTAACACCTATATTATTTATACTTTTGACCCAATAACCAAACTCCTGTGACCTGCAGTGCAGCACTGACTGTCCAACCAAAAACTACTGCCTGAAATCATGAAGAAGGAGGAAGATGACAGAAAGGAGACAACTCCAAAATCCTCCTTCTTGTCCCATACCTATGACTGTATTCCAAAAACCCACATATTAAAACCCTTCCCTAAGTGAATTTACACACCTCTATTTAACCACACACCCATGATTTTAAGTCCATCACTCAAAATTGGAGCCTTCTGCAAGGCCTCAGGTCAAAAGCAGTGTTCTCCAGGGGGTCAGTGCCAGAAAGCACAGAAAGCTCACAATTCCCAAATTTGTGGGATCCAACAGGGCATTTGCCACTTTTCCCCAGGGGCAGCTGCAGTGAGTTTTGGCCTGGCAGGGATGAGTGGGATGGGGGGACACAGCATTGGAATATTGGTGAAGGGTCTCGAAATCCTGCCATTATAGTGTAGCATGGAAAATGGAGGTTTTAAGTAAAAGGAGGAAAATTATATCCCTCTGTGAGTGTCTGGGTGAGGATCCAATTTGGTACCAGACTCTGTTTCGTTCAGTAAATGTAGAAGATGACCCCAAATTCGGTGGATTTAGCTGAATATTTTAATTTTTTTTTTTTTTTTAAGTTTAAAATTACTGACATTTATTTAGCAGCAGTTATAACTAATACCCAGAAAAAAAAAAAAAAATCCCTTTGACAGTGTGCTTGGGCTCTTGACTGCTGGTACATGGAAGACTGAAACTACCTGTTGTGGTCCAGGGTGTGGAGTGCTCCAGACAGGGCCTGTGTTATACAGGAGAACATCTCAGTGATGGCAGCAGTGATCCTGGTGATGGGCAGGAGCAGTGAGCCCAGGCAGATGCTCTAAAGGAGCCCTCATCTCCATGAATCCCCTTCACCCACTTGAATTAGAGGGTAGGATGCTTCTCACTGTGATGGCACTCAAGCTTGGCTCTCCTCATCAGCCTGTCTGAGGAGCTGTGTGCCTGTTCACACACTCTCAGGGGATGATAATCAAGCTGTCATCTCCTACCTAGCTGCACTTTTAAGGAGGCACCAAGGCAGTCCTTCAACACATCATTTCTCCTAATTTTTTTGGGACACTTTATGGGACACCAGTTAATACAACAGCAGATCTTGAAGGCAGCTGTCTTCCCTACTCCAGTAAAATAGTGGAATGGCAGCTGCCATGGGAGCTAATAGAAAGCTAAATAAGAAATTAATCCTTTACCTTATTTTCAAAAAATTAATTAAATAAAAACAGAATCAAATTTCTCCTGAGCAAAGGACTTAGTCATTGCTTATTACCTGAAGAGCCAAAAGAGTGAGGCAATACTCCCACTGTGGTCAGGATTCTCAATCATCAACAACCTGCTTGTGTTTCCTGGCTCTGCAAATCCTTAACAAGGTAAATACCAACTCCCAGTTCTTACTTATCAACACCACTGTTTTGCAAATCAAGGTTAACTTCTTCAGTGCATATTTCAAAGCAGCACTGGATTAGCTCTGTCCTGCCTTCTTCCACCCTCCCTGTGGGCAGGCTCTTAACAGGAAAGGTCTTTAGAAAACTCTTGAGCTTGGTGCTTGCTTATGGAAAGTTTATTTACAGTCTGGATATTATGGAGAGAGGAGAGTGCTTCTACTGGTGTGGCAAAGTAAAGAGACAAGTTTTCTTAGGGTGACAGACAGTAGAAATAAAGAATGTAGTAAGCAAAAACCACCTCAAGCTGGCTAGACACAGCTATGTGCAGTGCAAACCTGCAGTGTGTTTGGCTGCCTGGGTATGTACACAATAACTCAGTCCTTCGTCCCTCATGGCCAAGCTTTAATAAAAGTACTGCAGCAAAATCAGACCCTGAGCTGGCCACCCTCACCTCACCCAGGTGGACTCAGTGGTCAGTGTCTGTCCCTCAGATTTGTCAGATCATTCAATTTTGTCAAATCAGATTTGTCACATCCCTGGATTCAGCACTCAGAGGCACATGTCCCAGCTGTGCAGGTTCAGAGGGTTTGGGATTGAAGCTGGGGCCAGTCCCCCAGGAGAAGCAGGACATGCATGACATTTTGCAGCATTGGAGGAACCCAGAGAACTCCTCAGCAGCACAGGCTCAAATGTGCTGATGTTCCACTTCAGGGCCTGCACCTGTAAATTGCATTACAAGGTGCTGTAATTTGACCCCAAGGTCAAATGATGGTAAGGCACCATCAAAATAACCTTGAAGAACCAATAAAGCTTGCTGTGGCTACTTCTGTGGATTTCACAATGTGGGGGAATTCAGATTCCTGCCTGCTGCAGGATGCTCTGCCAAGATGGGCACTGCTCTGGGTGTCCCCAGTGCTTCGCAGCAATCCCAGCTCCCTTCAGTCCACATCTGAGACACCAAAGAGACACCAGACCTAAAAACAAGACAGAAGCTTTATGTGCTCTCTGCCAGCTCACCATTAAATCCTAACACTGTGCTGCTCTTCTTTTTAATTTTTGTTTCATGATATTTGCTGGGCATTTCCTCTAGTAACTTCCCATCATTTCCAGTGGGGTTTTTGGACCATATCCTTCTGCCTCCTGAGTTTGGGTGAAGCAGATTGGTTTCAGTGCAGGTTAACACGTGGGACATGGAATGAGGGGAGCCTCCAAACTTTCTGAATTACAGCATTGTTCCTTAACAGCATTATGTGGTGTAGGCAGCCATTAATCACTCCTGATTCCTAAATTATGAATCACTAATGAGAGTGCAGAAGAAACAGAATACAAATGAAAAGTGGAATTCATTATTTAAGCAGTTTCAGCTAAATCTTTGAAGATAAGAAAATAAAGTCTGATTTTCTAGACTAGAAAATAATTAAGAACTGTAATTATTAACCTAAAATCACAAATTTACATACATCATTCTCACAAAGAGCAAACACAGTGAAGGTTTGGTATTCTCCTCATGTTGTAGTTTGAACACAGGAAAAAGCAATGCAGCCTTGCCAGAAATCAGTCAGTGAGCCAAAAGTTGAAGACCTGAAGTAGCAATTTACTCTTTTACTCTGTGATATCAGTGGAGATTCTTTTCCTGGAAGGAAAGGCATAAAGGTGTCAGATGTCAGATATGAATGGCTTGATACTCCGAGATCACAGCTGAGTTTCCTTTGGCCAAATATGAGTACAGGTCCCAGTGTGTTCCTTGGGAGCTGTGTGTGAGTGAGCACTCTGTGCAAGTGCCAGCCTCCTTTCTGAGCATGATTATACTCCTGTGTGCTGTGCACTGCCTCCTAAAGCAGGGGAAATCCTTTCCTGCTCACAGTGATAAAGGCTTTGTTATGATCAGAGAGGTATTTTCAGTGCTTGGAACTGGGGGACAGCCAGCCCAGCAAAGCTGCAGTTCCCAGGCTGGGGCTCACACTGCCCACAGCAGGAGCTCCTGCCCTGCCACTGCACAGACTAGAGCCTGTGGGACTGGGGAGCAGCCAGGAAAGGAGGGGAGATAATAAAAGCAGTGAGTGAGCCTGGCACTGGGGCTGCAGCCAAAGCACACTTGGCTGCTCCAATAAAGAGAACTGCAAGAGAACAAAAATGATGAGGAAGAGCCTGTAACAGAGCTGCAAGATGAGAAGTGAGAGCAGAGCATGCAGTGTTTCTGCAGTTCATAAAGAGTCAAGGACAGTCGTTATGAGAGGCTTTAATGACTCTACTATTGACTGAGATTAAGAATTACAGAACAACTGGGAAAGGATGAATGTTTCTGGTGCTCATTTCAGGACTGTTTTCTTGCTGCTTTTTCTTAGGCAATCAGTAAGATTAGAAGCTGTAATGATTGGAAATTAACACTAAGTGACAAAAGATAGAGCCTTCATCTGAGAGAATATGGTCATTATACCATTGGATTTGTTAGAGGTACCTAGGAAGAAATGTTCAAAGGCAGCAACACAAATATACTGGATTTTTAAAAGGTAGATGGAATGTAAAAAGGCTGGGATGAAAGGGATTGGAATAACTGCTGTCCTGAAGTTTCACTCAGGAGCAGTCAGATCTGAGGCCTCTGAAGAGGAATCCTGTGATACGAGTCCTTCTACTGTAAATGGTGACAAAGGAAGCCACCTTGCTGTGACATCCCACTCTTGGTTGAGCAGGAAAATTATTGCTTAGTCAGGTCCCAGCCTAGCAGGGTAGAAATTAAGCAAAGAGGACGAGGGAGGGTGTTTCACCACAGAACTATCAGCAGGAATACTGGGAGTGGTCCTTGCCCATTCTCATGGAATAGCAGTGATTTCAGCCTGCCCAGTCCTCCAGAAAACATGGGAGCTCTGGAGGCACTGATGCTGATCTGCTCCCTGTGCCTCTGCTCACTTTGAGGATTTCAGCTGGCACCACCTGCTCCCAAATCCCACCTGAGTGCATGTTACTGTATGTGGTTCCCAGCAGTGAAAAGACACAGTAACATGGCACTTTCTTACAAGAGCGAGAAAGAGCATTTATTGAAGGAAATCATGGATTTAAATAGTGTACCTTGTGGAAAATAATTTAAAGAAAGTTCATTGGACACAGCAGGAGATACTCCTTTAGAAACACACTCTGTGACTAGAGTCATGTAGACTGCAGGTGAGTAATCTTTGTTTTGGGTTCCTTGTCCTTGAGGAGCCTGAGAACAAGGCTCAAGCAGCCTGAGAAAAATCCTGGCTGCTTTCTTGGTTCTCAGCCAACAAATGCAGATTTTGCAGCCTGTAAGGGACAGCCTTGGACTTCATGACCTTTTCAGCAGATTCTTGCCCTTGTCTGCAGCCCCCTGCATGCCTTTTCCAGCTCTCTCCAAACACAGGGACCAGCTCTTTTCTCCCTGCCAGGAGAGGAGGGAGAAAGAACAATTCCCTCAGTAAGTGCCATCCCTTATGGGCTGTGCTGTATCCTGCTCTGCTCAGCTGCACAGGAAGAAAGAAGGATGTAGCTGAACACTCCTCAACGAGCAAAAGAAATGAAGCAAGTAGTTAATGTCCCTTTTATTAAAATAAGCAGTGGTTAAAAAAGAAAAGTGGAAATCAAGGTTGCGGATTTTAATAAGAACAAAGTCCCTTTTTATAGAGCATTTCCATTTATAATAAGTTAATAAATGAGAAAGAAATGTCTAGTATTTTCATAACATGACTACTGTGTATTTATAGACCATTAAAAGATGATCAGAAAAAAGTGTTACAGATGGCTACCTGTTGAGGCTTGGAACAAGCTGTGTGTGTCTTAACCACTGATGATTTTTTAACATCTGTTCCTTTTCTGAATGCTTTACAGACCCTGTGCAGAATCTTCACATGAACTCAGACCAGCTACTGTGTGAGGTCCAGATGTGTCACACACTGCTGGTTTTGGATGCTGGAGATACACTGGGGATGAGGTGGGCTTTGATTTGCAGCAGCAGTGTGGGGCTTTGGAGTCCTAGCAGGGGAAAGAGGCAGGAAAGGACTGCAGTAATTTCATGACTATAAGGCGCACACTTTTGACTAAAATTTTGATCGAAGCCTTCAAGTGCGCCTTGTATTCCGGCACGCCTTACATATGGACAAAATTCGGAAATTTGCCAACCCAGAAGTGCGAGCTGTGGCAGCCGTGGAGCTGAGCTGTGAGAGCCATGCCAGCCGGCACTGGGGGCGGGCGGGAATGCTGGGGCTCGCTGGGGAGGGCGCCTGGGGCTGCATTTAAAGGCTATGCCGATCTGTGAAAAATGATTGCAAATTGAGCACCTGCCAGCAAACCCCGTGATCATGAGATTCTGTTACTAATTCATTACTTTGTTGCACGCATATCCTTGCTGCACCTTGTAGTCCAGTGCACCATATATGTGGACAAAGTTTGGACATTTACCGACAACCTGGAATTGCGCCTTATAATCCGGTGCACCTTATAGTTGTGATATTACTGTATATTGTATAGGTAAAATACTGTGTTTTCAGTATTTCAGCCTTGAGCGGCTGTCAGCACGTGTGAGGACTGGCTGTGCTCATCTGGGCACAGCCTCCCCACCACTGTTGCTGGCAATTTTCTGTCAGACTGAGAAAACAGGCAAAAAGGTTGATGTGGATAAAACTCACTTTCTCATGATCCCTCCTTGGAAGCCTGGCTGCCAAGGGAGTAGGAGGAAGGAAGGAGTTCAAATCTCTTCCTTTTCAGCATCAAAACACTTCATGCTGCTTTCTCTGAATTCCACTGCATGTGTCCCCTTTTGTCTTTCTCAGCCTGTTCTCTTCATGGCTGTTTTAATTTTGAGAGAAGCCCCAGTCTGCTCCCTGGGCTCTGGCTGCTTCTAACCAGGCCAGGTGCGCTGAGCTGCAGCTGGGACTGAGCTGAGCCCTGGCTCTGGGGGCTCAGGAGCTGCAGTTCAGCTCAGCTTCCAGCCCAGCTCCTTGGCTGTGCTCACACCTGGCTGATTCTGGGCTGGTTCTGCTCAGTTGATTTCCTGGCTTGTCCCTGAGCCCGTGTCCTCCCTGCAGGCTGAGTGCTGGGATGAGAGGATGCTGCCCTGTGCCTCATCCTTGGCTCATCCTCTCCTGCTGAGCACTTGGGTAGGAAAAACCTGTCTGAGATTTCGGTTTTTTCACCTCTGTATTTTTGAGTGTTTTCTTTCATTTGTAATAAGGTGGGAAATGGAGAGAGGTACCCATGTGTCTTCTGGATTGTTCTTTGAGGTGCTTTTGTGGAATGGGATGGCTTCTTCCTCTTTGCACCTTCAGCAATTCTCTTCCTAAAATGCTACTTGCTATGGCAGATTCTGTCTCCCTAGTTCTGGGGTTTTTTTCCATATTGTTTGCCAAGAAGAAAACCCTTTTTGGGCCAGTCTTGTAGACAAAACAGACTTGTTCACACTAACACCATTCCACCATCTCTAAAGTAATCAGCCCTTCTCACTTCAGCTCCTCTTCTCTGCTGTCCAGGAGGAGACCTGGGAGTCTGTTTTGGACAGCAACTTCACAATAAAGCAGGTTCTTCAGGAAAGAATTCTCTCCACATCAGCTAGTGATCTGAATTCAAGACTGTAGGAAGGTAGCTAATCCTTGGCTTGGAAAGTTGTGGGGTTTGGGTTTTTTGTTGTTGTTTAATATTTAGAAGAGCAGTTGTTTTAACACGTAAAATGACTCTGTAGCTTGGTAAAGTAAATCTGTATAAAATACTAACCTTTTATTTATGTAGCCCTTCCTTTGGGCATTTCTTTGTTCATCATTGTTTATGCTACAGAATGCAAACTGAATGGCTTCATACAAATAACACTCTTTTAACACCCATAATCTCATGATAAATTTCTTCTTGTCTCCAGATATTTCCTTGAGACCAATTCTAGGCATAATATGCCTAGATTCTGCAGTTTTAAAAACCATAATAGTGCATAAGTACATCTTCTGCATACTTAGGATAGTGGGTAATACTTATTTGAATGTACATTTTCCTACCCATAGCACAGCAGTTCATAAAACCACATTTCTGATGAAGAACAGAGCTTTGGCTTATTTAACAAAGAGGAAGAAAGCCTTACTGCAAACTTGTGCACACTTCAGAAAGGAAAGGGGACAAACTTTCCAGTGGCAGAAGCTAATGAAATTCATGGAAGCCAGTTTGTACAATACAGCTGTTTGCCCCCTGTTTGGGCACAGAAAAGGACAAAGAGGGTTGAATTTTTTCTCTATTTCATGGCAGTGTCACCACAAGGTATGTGCCCTTGTCCCAGGGTGGGAAGTCAACTTGTGAACTGGCTCAGAAAAGAGAATGTTTCCCAAAAGAACCTGGAGAGAATTGCAGAGCATGGTTGAATGCAGGAAGGAGGGCAGGCACTGGAAGGTCAGCATGTGACAGATGATATTTCACTCTGCTCACAGCTGTGCAGCTGTTGGCTGCTGCAGGAGGGTGCTGAGGGAAGGACAAAGCCCAGCAGCAGTAGATCAATGGCAGGGTGAGGCACTTCAAGGGGAAATGTTTGCTCCTGGTTTGCCCACCTGGCCCTCACCATGCTGCAGGAATGTTTCCATGGGCTCATGCCCAGTGTGGCGTTTAGAAGAAGTTTGTGCTTGGCAGTGTCTCTGCTCCACAGTTTATACACAGCTTGCTCAATGTGTATTTTCTCAGCAAAGAACAGGTGACTGTGTTTGGGTGAGGCAGCACAAGAAATTCTTTTTGCCATTATCAGTCTATCAAAGCCTGCAGAATCTGGTGATTATCTTATTCATCAAAACAGATGACATCTTTCTCAGACAGATTAATTATTGGTAGAGGCATGAATTGCTGTGGTAAATCACTCTAACAAAAAAGTGACTTTCCTGGAATTATACCTTAGCTGCTCTGACTTATGCAGCTTTTGCTGTTATCATAATTGAAAATGCAGAAGACATTAACTCTTGAATACTCTCAGATGTTACTGAGCAAAGAGGGCACACATTATTCTAAATTCCCATGATTCCTGTTCTGCACAATTTTGGCCTCTCTTTCTTTGGAATTAAAATAGAATGGAATGTGTGCTACAGATAACCAAAAAATATGCTTTGAATTTCTGCATTTTAGAAGGAAAAATAGAAGCCCCTGTCAGTGTTTGAAAATCTAATCCTGTTCATGTGTTTTCACTAAGTAAGTAACTCTCTCAAAGTGTGTGATTTGAGGGAGGGAATCTCTGGAGGCTTCCCCTGAAATTTCTGGTTTGTTCCTTGTGTTTGGCACAATGTTGCTGCCACTGGTCCTACACAGCAACATCTTAACATCTTAACCTAGGGGAAATGAGTATTTTCATTTAAAGGCGGTTTCCTTTGCACCTCTACTTGCTGTAGTTGTGCCTGATTGCTGTGGTAGGAGAACCCTGACCATGGAGCAAAGGAAGCTGGCTAAAGACAGAAATAACTTGATGTGTGAAATACAGAGAGCTCAGACTGGCATGAGGAATTCAGGTTTGGAGCTGCTGGTGTGCTCTCCCTGCCTGGCTCATGGGGCTCTGTGCCCTGGGATGGACTGGACACTTCTCCCTCTGCAAGCTCTTCCATTACACATTGTCTGGGCTTCAGGAAAGGCCAAGACACCTTAGTCTAGCATCTCACCTGAGGTTTGGGGTGGGGAGGTTCACTGTGTTTCATCTTCCCCACCTGGAGTGGGAAATGACAGCCTGGACCCCGGTGTTTGTACAGGGGCTTGTTGATCCCCTGAGAGGGATGGATTTGGCATCTCTCTCAGGAACAGCTCCCGTGAGGTGACAGCTTGCTCCTGCTCTGTTGTTCAGAGGTATTGGTACAGCTGTGCTCTGTGCCCCTGTGTGTGGGACAGACCCTCCCCACCAGGGCTGGAATGTAGGGTAGGAGGTGCCAGCTCTGTGGCTGACAAGACTGAGCGGCAACTGGGTGTGACTGAGGAGAATTCTGGGTATGTGCAGGGAAAGCTGGCTCATCCAACACACCTGGACATGCCCAGGGTGCAGCAAAAGCTCTCAAAATGTGAATTAAATGTAAACACCATGTGTACCTCTCTCCCTCTCTGAACAGAGTCTAGGTTTCTTTTCTGGAATCTTTGGCCTCTTCTGGTTGCTCTGTCTTGTTCTCTGCTAGTTTGGTGTGTCCCTTTGTCACAATGTGCTGCTGGGGGTGCTGCTAGAAGGAGAGGACTGTCATAACAACTGCCCAGATTTTACTGGGATGTATTTGTGTTTAGAGGAGCACTCAAAAACCATGGCTTGACGTCCTGAGACTCACCTTCCCACACACATCAGTGATCCTAAGTAAGTAATGAACCAAATGTAGTTAAGATGCAAATGTAAATTATCTTATTTTCAGCTTCGCTTGCATTAAGCTGTTAATTTCCATTAGTGTTAATGAGAAAATACACCCAAAGGTTTTCTCCAGGCTAGAGTTCTTATCCTCCTAACAATAATTTCTCTTTACACTTCCTTTCAATTGAGGGTATTTGTATTTTGCAAACTTAATTAAGAATTAAATAATGAACAATATCCCTGGAAGGAAGAGCAAATGGCATTTTCCTGAATTTACCAGGGAGTGAGGTGAGGTTGCTCAGTGGGATGTGGGACTCCTCACCCACTTGTGCCACCACATTCAACTTACTGGGGAGTTTGACAATTTCTGTCTAATGTCCATCCACATTTATCATCTAATGTGCTGCTTCTCTGACAGTTGTTTACCTGAGTTGGTGCATAGGAGAGCTGTTCTTTTTAGCCAAGCACCTCACTTGAGCACAGCAGCTCTCTTTGTTCTGTTAAAGACTCACAGATCTGTTGAGACTTTGGTATCTGCATTTATGGCAGAGCAGACAGTTTCAGTAGTTGTCTGCAGAGCCAAATCCCATTTTGGCTGTGAGCTGGGACAATGAAACACCACACTGGGATGTGCACCCTGTGATTTCCTACCGGATATCCCAGCCTGAATGAGCAGCCTTAGTGCTGTTCACAGTGGCCAGCTAATTCCTACATATTCATTCTATGTCTTGTTTGTTCCTAGCACTCAATCAGATTTGTGAACCAAATTCACAAATGATGGGGAGCATACTTTTCTTTGCAATTAGGGTGATTCACCAGTGGCATAACTAATAGAAGAACAGGAAAGTGCAAAATTACACCCTTCTGCTGGAGTCTGGGGTGGCACTTGTAAACAGAGATGGTAAGAAACTTCTCTGAAAGACAGAATGAGGAATCAGGAAAATAGAATGAGAATGAAGGGAAGAGGATCAAAATACTAAAAAGACACAAGAATATGTGGAGATGAGACGCTGGAACAAGAGAAGTGATTACTGTATACAAGAAAGTCTGGGGAAGCGGCTGTGCATAAAGAAAGATATTTCACTTTCCACAAAGGGAAAGAGATGATGAAAGGGGAGCTGGCAGTGTTTTTTACTGTCTATCTGTGCTCACTTCACTGCTGAGCAGCCTGCATGTTGGACAATACCACTGCTTCAGTTGCATTTTTATCCCTTTTCCTTCCAGTCCCATCCAGAGAACTGTATGGTCATGTGAATCCCAGTTTTCATTTCAAAGAGTCTGGCTGGCATAACCTGGTTGGAAAAGAAAACATAATTGAGATTGCCTTAATGAAGGATGGCCCAATTATTTGTGTTGAACCACCAAAACAGTCTTGCAAGTTTTTTGGGGTCTTACCCTTTCTAAAGCTCTACACTAATGTTCTCAAATCTCTTGACTTGCATTTTAACTTTGAATCTTGAAAAAAAACCAGGAAAAATAAAAGCCATCCCCTTTTCTATCTGTATCTCTCTTTATCATCTCTTTTGAATTTTAAAATATTCTTTGGAGAAGAAAAAATTCCAGACTGTAATAACCATGTCTCTGAGCTGTTTTGTTCTGGATAGAAGTCACTAATCCTTTTATGTCACCCTTTGTGAGGATGATCCTTGTCTAGTCCTATATATTGATTAAAATTAAGCATGACACAAAACCTTTATAATCTTCAAGGATTATCCTTTTATGTTTTTCTCTCCTCCTTTTTTTTTTTTTAGGAATTAACTCTTTTGTACCCCGGCTGATCAATGAGCTGCCTTTTTTTTCTTAAACAGAAATGTTGCAGAGTGAATTGATTTGCTTATGTTCAGCTTTAATGAAATGTGCAAATGGGCACTTACAGGGCACAATATTGCAGGTTAATTTGAAAGTGGACATTGCTGTCATGTGTAGGATAGGGAGCCAGAGCCCATTTATGCATATAGTGATTAATAGAGATGATCACAAAGAACACTGGCTTGGTTTCTGTGCCAAAACATTCGTTCCCTTGTGTTGCTTTATACCTGTGCAGCTTTGCTGGCTTGGGGAACTGTCCTCACATGCAGCAATGATGAATAATCTGCTTTTTGGGATGTGTGGGTTTGGTTTGTTTTTGCATTGTTGGATACAGAAAATTGATTAATTGCATCGTTTTTGATGAACCATGCCAAGTGGCAGAGTAGGATCCAAGTCATACTTGAATATGGTGTGTGTGGCCAGAACCATACGTAATTTATATTTTTCTTTTTAGGACTGGGACACAAAGGCCTATCTGTAAAACAACCAGTTGCTAGAAGCAGCCTCAGAGGTTATAATTTTTAAAACAAACTGCAATGAACTGTCTGGACACATTTCTATTCCTAACTCACCAGCCCTTGCAACCCTGGGTTATGCTGCTTATTTTAAGAGAGTGCTTATCCTGTACCCTGTGACCCTCAAAAGCCAGTATGCTGCACTAACCTTAAATTCACACTAAACAGTTTTTCCTTCTTGTTCCTAGCTGATAAGAGGAGGCGAGGAGCTGGATTTGGCAGGTGGAGGCCAGCACCTGCCTTGAGGAGCAGTCATGGAGCCGTGAAATGCTCTGTGGCAAATTCTCACAAGCCACAGTGACTAACCAAAATCTTTCATGAAGCCTTGAAAGCAAAGGTAAAGTACAGGGCTGTTTGTACCTGTGTTGATTAGTGTGTTCTAAACTGAGATTTGTTTATAAGGAAATGTCCTGGTTTGGAAGAGAGGTGTTTGCTAAGAAAGGAAGGAACCTCTCTTTGCAATGGAAAATGTAAACCCCCTCCCTCCAGATTATTATAATTTTGAAATTAAGGGGCTCTCAGGCAAAGATATGGGAATAGGAATAACAGTTATTTACAAAGAAAATTAAAATAGAGTACTAAAAATAAATAAACCCCAAACACTGACAGAGTTAGAACACAACCAGACGTCCTGTCAGTCAGTCAGGGTGTTGGCAGCAGTCCCATTCAGTGGTGGCTGCATCCTCCTGCAGTGACAGATGTGGTTCAGTTGGAGCAGTGCTCCTGGACAAGGTGCAGTTTCCCTCCAAAGATCCAGTGGTGATGTGAAGAAGTCCGGTTTTCCTCTGGAGTCCAGTGGAGAAAAGGACAACTTGGTGTCCCAAAGTCTCAGTTTTTATCTTGATAGGAAAGGCTTGGCTCCTCCCCTGACTGGAGCATCTCCCAATGTAATGGATGATGTAATTATATCAGTGCCACAGTGGGACTCAATGGCCATTAGCAGAAAATAGCTCCCTGGAGGAAGGATGGCTCGTGAAAAGATAAAGAAAAATGCCCCACCTGGTTTTAAGGGATGGTCCATTAGCAGAATATCTCCCACGGAGATCAGGATCACTGCCCCCACCCTCAACAGATGGTGACAGAATCGCATCCTGTATTGCAATCCAAGACAGAAAACAAAAATAGAAACCGGGATTTGGGGATCCTCCTGCCTGTCTGTGGCTCAGCATACAAGGGCAGGATGTGATGATTGGAAAGGACAGCTGGTTTGGGAGGATATTTGTTCTATGTGGCCAAGGGAGACACTCCTGCCCCTACTCTAGGGGCTTGCCCTGCACATTTATCAGACCTGGGAATTTGTGAAGTGTGTCACCTTGGGCAGAGCCACCAAGTGGTTCCACAGCACAAATAAACAATAGTGCAGCATAGAATGCACTGCTTTGCACAGCAACTGTGCTGTGCAAATAATCAACATCAGCTGGCAGAGTGTCCTGAGTACTGGTTAAAATCATACTGTGAGTGCAAGACAAAACTCATGGCAAGGTTAGCTGTTCAGACACTAAGTTTCTGATTTGCCTGAGCAGGTTGCTGGGAACAGACTTTCCCAGGCTAACACTTAATTACAATTACTGTTGTTACAAGGTTAAGCAATAAACTTAACTCTCTTCTGGCTTTCAGCAGGTCAAATTATTCATTTAAAACCTCTGGGCAAAGCCTAGCCAGCTCATATGCTTAAAAACCAATTAGATTTATCCCTGGTTTTACTAAGGTTCTCTTTGGTCTTAAAAGGTTCATCAGCAAAGTTGGAAGGAGCTGGATCTGCAGTCAGTCTTTTGAGGCTGGACATTTTCTTTCTTCCTCCTTCAGGGTCAATGCAGGATTCCTTTTGATATAAATCCAGCCTTTTAGATTATTTAGTGTGGCTTGTCTCTAATTAAGAATCCACCGACAAAACTGACTTCAAATTGGCTACTAATAGCTCCTTAACAATTCCTGTTCTTCTCGTGTGTCCCCCATAATACCGGAGGCGGGGAGGGTTTGTCACTAAAAATCTAATCTGTGAAACCTAAGTTCTCTTTTCTGTATCTTTCAACCAACATCTCAACAGGAAAAACTGCAGAAGGTTATACATTTGTAAGCACTAGTCTACTTTTAAATCTAGAAGTCCAAACTAAGCCAACTTTTTGTGGGCTTTTTGTTCCCATGTTATCACGTTATGTGGGGATTCTTTCTTTTTCTGAATGAGGCAGAGATGGAACTTCTGGTTGCTTTAGAAAATGTGGTTTATTTTTCTTCTACAGAAAATGTGAGTTCTTGTTACAGATGTTAAAAGCATGGCTAGAAGTCACAAGACTATGGTTACAAGGTCTTTTAAGGAGTTATTAACCAATAAAACACTGCCAACAAAGATATTTATGTTTCTAATCCAATACTAAGAAATTTCATCTAATTACAGTGTGACCTTTCTCAATCAATCCTGACACACAGAGCTATTCTAAGACTTTTGTCACCTTTGCAACTACCTTTATTCTTTCTATATCTTAAACTCTGTCACTAAACTTTTCTTTAACATGTCTCTGCTTTAAGCTTTAAATCTGCATTCTTGCCTCTAGCATGTAAGCTTGGAAACTTTTCCCAAGGCTTCAGGTCAAATTCTGGGTTCTTTTCTACACTTGATTTACAGGCTCAATGTTCTGAGAATTCCTTACATTTTGAATTCCAACAAGTTTTCATCAAAAGTTTTGATTAAAAAAAATTAAAAAAACAACAAGTTCTCATCTAAGTCCTAGAATTCCCCTTCCTTTGGCACTAACAAAACATAGGGGAGTGTAACTGAATCCAAATTCTTTTCAGAGCCTCATTCACAAAGTTGAGGTTTTTATTTTGCATCTGGCTTTAGCAGGTGCAAGAGCATTGCTAGCAAAGCACTTATCCCCAGTTCTCTGGAGTTCATGTTGGGCAACAGCAATTTCTAAAATGCACAAAGCCATCCAGTGCTGAAATAATAACACTGCTGTGCTGCCAGACAGAAACAGCCTTGCGCCTGGCAGGATGATCTCTTGAAGAGTCTGCAGGTTACAATGGTGTCTTGGGTTACAATACAGGATGTGATAAAAAGTATGTATTCTATCACTATCTGTTGAGACCAGGTGGGGCAGTGATCCTGATCTCCATGGGAGATATCCTTTGCCAATGGGCCATCCATTGAAACCAGGTGGGGCAGTGTTCTTTATCTTTTCACAACCCATCCTTCCTCTAAAGAGTTCTCTTCTGCTAATGGCCATTGAGTCCCACTGTGGGACTGATAAAATTACTTCATCCCATTGGAAGTTGCTCCAGCCAGGGGGAAGAGCCCAACATTTCTTGCCAAGATAAAAACTGAAATTTTATTTCAATTTTCCTAGTAAAGAACTGTTATTCCTAATTCCCATATCTTTGTCAAAGATCCCCTTAATTTCAAAATTATTATAATTTGGGGGGGAGGGGGTTTACATTTTCCATTTCACCAAGAGGGTCCTGCCTTTCTTAGCAGACACCTGTCCTCCAAACCAGGACAAATGACTAGATCACATCCCATGATGTGACTCTGGAAATCAAATAACTTTTCAAAGAAACCAAAAGTAAAATTACATTTTGTGGTTTTATGAGAAAACTGGCATTTCAAAGTAATTTTGATTTAATATTGTAAAGCAAACCCAGCAGCTACTTCCCTATGTAGCATCTTTGGACTGTGAAGACTGTTCTGCTTCAGTGTGACAAAAATGCTGCTGTAAAAACTGGACAGTGAGGAATTGGGTGCACTCCCTGTGAGCGCATCCAGGAACACCAGAGATTTGGCACTGCCCTGCATTACTTTTTGCTGCACCACAGGGATGGGATTGGAAGGGTTTGTCCAGAGGCTAGTAAGTTCATGGCAGTTACTAAATGACACATTTTGGATATTTAACCTTGGTGAAGCTGCAACACTCCTTAAATAGTTTCTTCCACTAGACAGGTTTGCTCAAAGCCTGTCCAACCTGGCCTTGGATATTTTCAGCTGTAGCTTCTGCGTGGGGGACCTGTGCAGGGTTCACCACCCTAAAAGGGAAGAATTTCCTCCTATTGTCTAATCCAACCCTGTCCTCTGTCAGTTCAAAGCATTTCCCCATGTCCTATTACTCCATACCGGTTTAAAAGTCCCCCCTGAGCTCATTTTGGGTACTAGAAGGCACTCTGAGGTCTCCCTGAAGCCTTGTCATCCCCAGGCTCAACAGCCCTGACTCAGCCTGTCTGCATAGCAAAGGGCACTCTGCTCATCCTTGTGGTGTGCTCTGGACCCACTCAGCAGATCTATTCCTGCTGCTCTTGGGGGTCCCAGAGGTGGATGCAGCACTGCAGGGAGGTTTCAGCAGAGCAGAGGGCACAATGACCTCCCCGGATGTGCTGGTGCTGCTGCTTTTGATGCAGCCCAGGACACAGCTGGTTTGAGGCTGTGTCTGTACATTGATGGGTCATGTCGAGCATCTCTTCAATCAACAGCCCCAAATCCCTCCCCTCAGGGAGGAATCCAGCCCTCAGGGCTGCCCTGGATCCACTCTCTCCCCAGCCTGTATTTGTTAAAGCAGTCTTTAGAGCATTTAGATTTAGGTTATTGAACTTCTGTGTTGGGAGGATGGAAAGGTGTGATGGAAGAGGAGCATCACTGCAGGTATCTTTCCAAAATAAAGGCTCATCCCTGGCTCTCCTAGAAGCTTTAACTTCATCACCTCTCATGACAAGTGAGGCCACAGGATGCAGTGCTTTTGTTTCCTTCTCTGTTCTTACTGGCTTTCTTCCCAGAATTTGGTGTTGCTCTGACTTCAATTTGCCTCTTACTCTCTGCAAAAGCACATTTGTGCATTTAACATTCTGGATGTCTGGTGTGAATTCAAGCCCATTTGCAGCTGCTATTGTACCAAATGTGTTCATAGGTGCCAGTGCCTCCTGAGTGAGAGCTGTGCTGCAGTGACACCCAAGAGCTGTGGTCACCTGTGCCTTGTGAGCTCAGGGGAAGGCTCGAGGTGTGCAGGCTCAGTTCTGCCAGGCCCACAACCTTTAGAAATGATGGCTTTAATAAGGCTGGTGAGAGGGAGGGGAAATGCTGCTGCAACACATGCAGGAGCTGACAGGTCCCACCTGGAAAGTGCTGCTGGTGCTGTGGGTGCAGACAGAATCCCTGCTCACACAGAAGTCAGCACCCTACAGAAAAGGGCTCTGCCTGCTCTGTGAACAGACATTGCCCATTGCACCAACTTCTGCTCTCAAGCTCAGTATCCTTTGCTTTTTTGGCTTGTGAGCACCATGATGCTCAATTCTAGCACTTTACAAGGACAGCCAGAGACCTGAGGGGTTTGAAACCACCAGTAATACAGGAAGGACTTTCCTGGTTGTTGAGTTACTGGTACACATTGAGAGGAATGTTGAGTTTGTCTTTACAAACAAGCTGTGGGTCTGCTGGCAGATAAGACTAACACTGAGAGAGAAAAGAAACAATGGGAAGGATTCCACTGATTGATGAATAATAATAAAAAAATAAATTTTTCTTTACACTGTAGGTTTGCTGATAAATGAAACTGGATATTGAAAGACAAAAGAAAGAGTGGGGGAAAATGATGGATTCCAAAAGAATCAAAAATTAAAAGGGAGGGTTATACATTAGAGAGAAATCTCAGGTATCAGGTGTTCAGGGAAGTCTGTACCTCTCAAGTACCTCAGCCCAAGGGAAAAGAGAGAGAGAAATGTGGCTGGGAAATTGGGATAAAAGGGAGGCTGCATCCTCCAAAAATTTGAGAGATCCCAAGGGAAAGCCCCATGGCCGCTCCCTTTATTCAAATAAAGCAAAAAGGACTCCTCTATCTCCTTTTTGGACATAAAACCTCTGATGTTTATGGAATAATTTTCCTGACAACATTTACTGAGTTTAATTTGGTGGTTCGGGGGGAGGAAATGCATGCAGGAATGGAGGGCAGGGAAAGTCCAGGGAGGAAGAAAAGAGAAAAAGGCTGAAGTGCATTTTATCAACTTGTAAGAACTGGCAGTGTGAATTACTTGAATGTGTTTTTTTATTGTATCTCACACCAGTGTTTACCAAAGGGAGAGCCCAAAATAGTGCAGTAGCTTCTGTCAGACAGCTTTGACCCTCTGCACCAAAGACTTGAGGGCCTAACAAATGTTCTGCATGAGACAGAGGGACAGCACAAGTTAAATGCACATTACTTTACACGTAAGTGAGCAAGGCTGAAGCACAGGAGAGGGAAATTCTCAATACCCAGGCAGATGGGAGAAGCTTCTGTTGCAGTGTGAGGTGAGCCTGAGGTGGGGCAGCCTCTTCTGCCAAGGTCAGCTGCAGGTGTCTGCTGGTTGCTCCTTTCTTAGAAGCACAATTACACAACTGTGCTTCCCCTGCTACCATCTGGAGGGTGTGAGCAAGAAATAGAAGGTGGATTCACATAGTGCAATAAGAGCTGAAAACTAAAGAAAAACAAAGAAAATTAAAATCAGGAGGACTTTTCCCAGCCGGACTTTTATGCTGGTTCAAGCATAGTGGTATTTCAGAAATACCCAAAAGACAAAACTCTGACTTTCTGCTCTCTTAGTTGAAAGAAAACTTGTTTGGAAATTGAGTATTGCTTGTAATGCTTGTGATTTTGATAAGCTGGTTTACAGAAGGGAGGCATATATTAAAATAATTAAGTAGCACTGGCATTTCAATGCTGCTCAATTACAGCACTTCTCTCTTGAGGATGACAGTTATTAGACTGCAGGTGTGACTATAACCCACATTTCTCCAGAGATGACTTTTTTGGCTGTGTTTGAAAAACTGTCATAAACCTTGTTGCCTTTGTCTTCCATTTTTGAGCTCTTGGTTTTATGGGAGGGAAGAGGAGGACAAGGGAAAACGTGGGGAGGAACACGGCAAATAGAAAGAAAATAAATTAGAATAGTCATGGTTGCTACTCCAGGAAGGTAAAGAAGAAAGAAAGCCATTCCTGGCAGTGCCCCAGGAAAGTGCCACTGAGCTGGGGCTGATTCTCCTGGGGAGAGCTGCTTCCCTTCTGGAGTAGTCCCAAAAGACTTATGTGAGAACTTGCATTTACAAATTATTCCAATGATCTTCTTTTATCAGGGCTACACATCAGAAACTATATAAATTAACACTCTTGTCAGAGCCCATGAGTAGCTACAGTTTGTCTCTTAAGAACATCCCTATTTCAATGTAAATGCAGCCTTCCCAAGGGGCTACAGGGATTTCTCCCACCTCTAGTACACAAAGGAAGGAGGCAAGTGAAAGGGAACCTTTTTGCACACCAGATCTGAAAGATGAGGCTTTTATTTGCGTGCTTTTATGCCCTGTAAGTCAATAAAACACAACCCCCAAACCATTGTGTTTTAAATTACTGGTCAAGTAAAATTAATTCTTCAGTTTAAGAAAACTCCTTTTTCAGCAAGTATCACCTGTGCCTGTTTTGATATTGTATTTCCCCTTAAAGGAAATGCATCGCTTAGGAGCAAAGGACCTAGGTTAGAGAAGAGGCCAAATTCTGGTGTCAGCTGCACAAAAACCACAATTGCTGGATCCCACAAACCTGGGATTTTTGTTCTATCTGGCACTGACCCCCAGGAGAACACTGCTTTTGATCTGAGGCCTCGGAGAAGACTCCAAATTTGAGTGATGGAGTTGGAATCACGGTGTGTAGTTAAATAGAAGTGTGTGATTTCACATAGTGAAGGTTTTGGAATTTGGGTTTTTTGGAATACAGTAATAGGTATGGGACAAGATGGAGGATTTTGGGTGTTGCTGCTTTCTGTCATCTTCCTCCTCCTCCATGATTTCAGGCAGTAGTTTTTGGTTGGACAGTCAGTGCTGCACTGCAGGTCACAGGAGTTTTGTTATTGAGTCAAAAGTATAAATAATATAGGTGTTAATTCTCTATTGGACTGTTTAGCTTTAAGAGATCTTTTAACCAGCTGGATTCACCTCCATTTTCTGACTTATAGCTGGTAGCTGGACGTGCTGCTGAACTATGTACTTTAGATAAGATTTAATAAACAACAAAGTCCAAACACAAGAAAATTAATCTCCTTCGTGTTTTCAATACTGACTCTGAGTGAAGGCAGAAGAAAATTAAGACAAGCCATAATTAAGTGGTGAAAATACCACATTTACAACAATCCTCAGAAGGCCATCACAGTTGTATTTTGGATTTGTGTCCCTCTCTGCCAGGCAGCTCCTGTTCAGCAGCAGCCAAAGCTTGAATTGCTGCAAGGCTCCTGTGATGGACTTGTTTCTTTGCCTGAGATTGTCTGAAAACCACAAAAATAAGGACTTTGTATTTGGAGGTTGCAGAAGATCCACCAAAACCAGGGATGGACAGGACAGGGGTGTAGAGCAAGGAGCAAGGAGCTGAGGCAGGATGTGAGAGGCTGGATGGAAAACACACCAGGGAAGGGCACACATGCAAAAACTCCATGTGGGAACACTGGGATGTGCACAATTTAAGCTTACCTGCTTTCTGAGCAATTGGTGTTGCAGACTTTCAAAAGCAGATTCAGAACTCCCTCTAAACAAACTGAATTCTCTGGGTCATTGTGCTGAAGGCACAGCTTGAGCTAAAGGCCAGGTGAATGAAGTAGAGATGCTTCCACATGGTTTTGCTGGAGGGAATTTCTTTCTCAGCCTAAGAAACTGATGCATGTTTTCTGATGTGATTTGAAAGATGCTGATGCATATTTTCAGACCAGTTCTGGTGCTAGATCCTTGGCTGTTTTTGTTTTCCAGAACTTCAGACTTGTGTTTAAACAGACTGCTCCTCTTAGGAGAGCCAGGTCTCCTCTTCCCCTTCCTTAGGATACTGAGCAATTCTGAGCATTTATTGCAGGGGTTTGATCTAAAGCCTGTTAATCCTTCCACTTCCTTCAGTGAATTTTGGTTTGCACAGCTCAGTTCAGGTTGGAGGATTACTTTATTCTCTTACAACCTCTAAAAATTACTGTGGCAATGGGCACAGCTGCTCTTTGAGTCCATTCAAGACTTCTGGAAACAGGCTCTCCACGGATCTGAAAATCATAAATTAAGACTCACTGAACTCAACAGAGTTCAAATAATTCCTCAAGTAATAATGAATACTTTTACCTCCCTCTCCCAGCTCTGATCAAATCCAGCTTTTCCTGTTTTACCTTAATGGGTAGAAGGCAGCTGAAGCTGTACACTGACAAATAGGAAAGCACAATTGTTTCAAGGAAGTTACCCTTCACATGAGCCATTTAAGGGGGAAAAATAAAATTGGTTCATATAAAACTCCATGGTTTATTGCCTCATCTAGGAAAGGGTAGTAAAATAGTACTGAGTTGGAAATTTTTTAATTAAACCCATGCTTGATGACTTAAAGTTTATGATTTCTAGCAAAGATTAATGCAGAATAGCAAGCCAAACAATTTATTATTTCAGAGCTTGTTGTCATGTAATTTGTAGAACTGAGTGAAAAAAGAAATTATTACATTCAAACGAATTTATTGTTCTGTAGCCTGGGGTTTTTCTTTTGGTTTGGCTGTTTTTTCATAAAGTGAAAGTAAATAAATTAAAGAACTGAAGCAACTCTTGGAATTTCCCCAGAGTGGGATACTCACACAAGGCTTCAGACCAGAAGCTCTGAACTCTGCTGATCAAGGCAGAAGGCTTGGGTTTCCACAAAGCTGTAATCACACACTGTTATAGATGTAGAATAGAAGTGGATAAATCATTTGCCTAATCTTGAAAACAGCTTTTTTATTAAGGGAGAGCTTCAGGATATAAAATTGCACCAGAACATGTACCTTTATATCAGTCTTGGATTTTCAAAACCTTATGGAAGAGGGTTTCTCAGCTACAGGAAACAAAAAAAAATGCAGAATGCTTCCTGCCAACTTCATTTTTTCTAATGAACTAGCTAAAGCCACCTCACTAAGGAGTCTGTTCTTGATCAAACTTTCCTGTCAGTTTTCTTAATCACCAAATTGAATTTCACCTCTTTCAACTTGAGAACCATTATTCTTCACCTTAATGACAGGACTTGATTTAAACTGTCCCTTTTCATTCACTGTGTTATTACAGTTAAGGATTAAATATTAAAGAGAAGATGTCCCAAAGCCTTGCTGTACTAAAATGGAAGTCTTAATTTCACTAAAATAAAATTACACACATTTTCAGGGCATGGCTGGATGAAGAACCTCTCCACTCATCTCAAAGCCATTTAGAGGTTTCTTCCAGTTTTCATTCTTGACCCTGTATTCCATCAGTTCAGGAGCCCCTCAGTTGTGGAGAGGGTGTGTGGGCTGAGATTTCACTCTGTCCCCAGAATAATTGTTTTGGCAAAGCAGAAAGGTATGGGAGGAGGATGAAGAACATCTTTGCTGCAGGAAGTGCTGGACACGATGTGCTGAGAGCCATTCAGGAATCAGACCAGGGTTTGGGCTGCCAGCAAGATTTTACCCTTAATGCTTCTGTGATAATTGGTGATAGGAAATGAGGACTAACTGAATGCAAGCTGGAAGAGATGTCTGTGTTGAACGAGATGTCTGGGGACTGATTTTTACCCTTCAAGTCTTGGTTCAAGGCTGTCTGAATTTGGATGTCCCTACAGGCAAGTTAGGCTGACATTGGCCCTGGGACCTTTTAGGGTTGGGGTATGTTTGTCACTTGAATAAAATTTTTTAGAAAAACCTGGAATTGCCCTGAGATATTTCCCTTGGAAAGGCATAAGCCACGGCCAGCAAAGTGGCAGCTGCTGGGCTGGGTGCTGTTCTTTGAATATGGGAGAAGAGGCTGCGAAGGCACATCCCTGGATAGAATAGAGCTGGTATCTGGCTGGCCCCAGGGACAGCTCCAGCACTGAGAGTCTTTCAGTCCCAGTGGAGCAGAGCTGTTCCTCGAGGTGCAGTGTCTTGAATTGCAATACAGGATGTGCCAAAAGTATCTATTCTATCACCATCTATTGAGATCAGGTGGGGCAGTGATCCTGATCTCTGTGGGAGATATTGTCTGCTAATGGGCCATCCATTGAAACCAGGTGGGGCAGTGTTCTTTATCTTTTCACAACTCATCCTTCCTGCAGGGAGGTATCTTCTGCTAATGGCCATTGAGTCCCGCTGTACGATACTTCATCTCACTGGGAGATGCTCCAGCCAGCGGGAAGAGCCAAACATTTCCTACCAAGATAAAACCAGAGGTTTTGGGGACACCAAGGGAGCCCCATTTCCCATGGGATTTCAGAGGAAAACTGGACTTCTCCACATCATCACTGGACCTCTGTACCTTCTACGGGAGCACTGCTCCAACTGAACCACATCTGTCACTGCAGGAGGATGCAGCCACCATTTAATCAGACTGCTGCCAACACCGTGACTGACTAACAAGGTGTCAGGTTTTGTTCTGACTTTGTCAATGTTTGGGTTTTCTTTCTTTGTAGTACTGTATTTCTATTTTAATTTCCCTAGTAAAGAACTGTTATCCCTATTCCCTTATCTTTGCCTGAGAGCCCCTTAATTAAAAAATTATAGCAATTTGGACAGGGGGGTTTAAATTCTCCGTTTCAGAAAGGGGCTCCTGCCTTTCTTAGCAGACACCTGTCCTCCAAACCAGGACATGAACTGACAGGGATGTCCACAAACAAGGTGTGCCCAGAGAGGCTTTTTCAGCTACTCACATTCACAGAAAAGGTGAATATTTTCTGTCATCCTATTCCTGTACAGACCCCAGAGCCATGTTCCCAAACCCTGCCCTGAGTGTTCCTGCCTGCTGTGCTGTGAGTGGAGATGTGCAGTGTGCCAGGTGTTTTATTTAACCCCTTGTGTGCCACTGTGAGACACTGGTGAGTGCTGGGAGGCTACACCTGAAGTGAGGTCCTTTGCTGTTCAGCTCTCCAGAGCACAGGCTGATGTGGCAGCCCTGGCAGAGTTAACACCCAGCCTTGTCCCCTGGTGGCTCTGCTGCCATTCCCTGGGCTGCTGAAGCAGGGCAGAAGCCTTGGCAGTGTACTGACCATCCATGAGATGCTGGAGTTGAGTACAGCCACATTTTTTCTCCAGTTCCATCCATGGGAGAGCTGCCTGCTTTCCAAAGAGCCAGAGCAGCCTTCAGCTTCTCTCTGCCATGCAAATTCCTTCTCCTTCTGGATTCCTTCTGGAATTCCTTCTGCATTCCTTCTCCTGTTCCCCCTCCCTCAGAGGATTGTGCGGCAGAAGGGATTTATCCACAACCATGTCTCCTTTGCTCAAGGACCTTCCTCTCATTATTTCTGATGTCCTCATTCTGACCCAGTGCTGATTCTTCACTTTGTGCTCATCCTACATCCCCTGGGATGCCCCTGGGATTAGGGCACTCTCCTTGAAATTATTAGCTCTTGCTTCTACTTTGTCTCTCCAGCTCTTTTTCACAAATCCAGTGCAGTAATGGGACTTTAGGGCTTTCTTTTGAAGTATTTTGATCTGAAGATTCCAGAATGCATGGATTCCTCCTCCCTCTCTCCCTCCTTTCTGTAGTACTAGAGGAAAGATTTTTACATTATCCTGTAGGTTCTCGAGCTCAAATAAGAGACACTGGTAAGGAATAAGACCTGAAGTCATAGGAGTAGAGCAGAACTGCATTTTGCATTCAAAAAACTTACTAGATTATGCATAAGAAAATAATAATAATAATATTTCAAATTATTTTTGTCCTTAGCAACCAGAAACCAGAGTTACTGCTGCCATTTTGTGATAGCTCTTCTGGAAGGTGCCCCACATGCATTTTCCAGCACTGTGACTGTGTCTAATGTTTCTCTGGTTGATGTGTCAGTAATACAACAGCTACAGACAGCTTTTTGTATTTAGCAGCAGGTTTGTAAGGATGAAAAGAAATGCCTGCACACCTGCATTGTTCCCATGGCACCTGAGCACTTCAATGTCTTTTTCTGTTTGACATCCTTTGTATTTTAATAACACACAGAGGCATCAACAGAGATGGGAACTCTATTATGCAAGACACTAAGTGAGCATGAGAATGGCAGCACTTGCCCCAAGTAACAGACTGTCTAAAACAGACAAAACAGGCACTAAAAGGTGTATAATCTCAATTTCTAGGTAGGATCATGGGATAAATGAAGACTCTTGCAGTTACACACAGTCTGTAATAGTCACAGTCATTGAACCTCTAACTCTAGACCTGCAGACCTGTGTTTTTAAAGAGAATAACTGCTGCTGTCTTGGAAACAATTTATGTCTCTTAATAATCAAGATGTAAAATGAAGCAATGCAGGTATTGAGGCAGAAAGGTGTTCAGATATTACTTCATGGAGATGTTTCACAGGAATGGACTTTAAGAAGCAAGTGAAGATTTTTTTCATTTTAAACACAGGAAAAAGTGCAACCTATAACTAGAGTAGAAAGATACTTAATTGTCCTTCACCACTTTCATGCCTCTGGTGTTCTCTAGATTTACTGAAGGTATTTGGGTTTTAAACTACACTGAGGAAAAATCTAAATTGCCCCAGCAGCCTGTCCCAGAGCTTTGTTCATTAGGGTAAGACCCCAGTGCAGAGTTCACTGCCTGGGTACCAGCAGCAGCTTTCCCAGGTTGAAAAGAAACCCTCCAGTTTTTAAATGTATTTACATTTAGTTCCTCTACTTAAAACACAAAAGGAGAAAATATGGTTAGTGTCTTATTCATCTTAAAATTTTAAAGGCTAAAATCCCACCATGTCTTTTGAGATTATCAGATCCCCTGCCCACTGTTTTTAGGTTGGATGTGCAGCCCTGACACTTTGTTTTCTGCAGAGGATGAGTAACTGCACGTGGCAGGTTTATGGAAAATGAATTCCTCACCTTCAGAGGGAGTTAAGGAGAGCATTGGTGCCATCTGCACTGATCCCGTTACAGCCAGTTTAGGGACAGCTGGGATGTCGAGGCATCCACTCTTGTCATTAATCCCCCATTCCACTGCAATAAACTTCTGCAGAGATGGCAACACATTGCAGATGGAATTAATCCACCATGGCAGCAGCTAATTAAGAGAAGAAATCTGTAGCAGTGCCTTATGGCTTTAATTCCCTTTTTATACCTGCAGGGCAAGGAGTGTTAAAAATGAAAAGAAGTTAAGCGTGAGCTGGCTCTGGCTTAAATCATGTCTGCAATCTCAAATTCTCTTGCTCCTGCTCACTTCAGTAAAGCCTTGGATCAGACTTGAAAATAAAGAATTAATGAACTATGAGAAGAACAGAGGAAAAGAGGTTTTCAATAAGAATGCCCAAAAATTACTGTGAGCACTCTCCTAAGAAAGCTGATATACTTAATCTCAGCATCAAAGCAGAGCTTTGTAAGGTGGCAGATATTTCTAGGAAAGAGTACTCAGATACAAGAGGTCTTTTCAGGAGCAAGTAAAGTATAAATCATTTGAGATAGTATCTTTTAGAGCAAGAGTTTTGTGTCAGGGTGAGCACAACCAGCTGTGCTTGTGTCTTCCAAAGGGGAACTCTCTTTTCATGGATTTTGGAACTTATGGTCTTCATTTAAAAAAAACTAGTAATCCTGAAGCCTTTCATTATCTACCATTATCTGTCTCTCTGATGACCCCCCACAAGCTAAAGCCAAAAAGGAGGGGATGATGAAAACAAAAGCCTCTGTACGTGATTGTGTGAGATAGGAGTGCTGGTGTATAAATGACCAATAGCAGAGGAAATGAATGAAATGTGCACAGGACCATATGGGAAATGTTAGAGCTACTGGGGATCCGTGCAGTGTTTATGTGTAAAACCTTGGAGTGTGTTTTCTGGAGCAGAGCTTTACAAAATGTGTTATTTCAGACTTAAAGAGCTCTATTTGTAGCCCACTGAAGCATGTACTTGGCTTTAAGCATATGTTGAACACTGTTCTCTCCTTGTCAAAACACTTTGGGCTAAATGCACAGAAGATATAAGAGTGGGGATTAGTATTATGGGATCTTTCTTAAGGACCTGTGGAATTCCCAGACCTGGTTTTAGACTTGGGACTCTCTAGGCAGTGAAGTTGCTGGTACCACAAAAACAAGGAGGGATTTGATAAAGGCAGTTGTAGAAAATGTTGAGTAATTGACTTTTTTTTCCAGGAACTGAGGCAGCTCCTCTGGAAAATGACTCCTGTCCTTTCCTGGAATTAATTCTTTATGTCCTTACTTATCAGATTAGAATGGTGGAAAAAAGAGGTCAGAGCTTGCTTTCATTTGTGACTAGCATAGCACTGGAATTCCCACTCCATCCCAGATCAGTGGTCTGAACACATCAGGTGAAATAAAAGCTGCCCTGTGGGGAATTGCCTTGCAGCATCATCCAGAGACCTGTCTGCACTGGGATATTTAGGAAATAGAGATATTGTTGGGCCAGGTGTCAGCCAGACTCTGAGGCTTGCTTTGAACACTGTGGCTCTGCCTTGAAGATTGGGGAGTGTGTAGGGCTTCGTTTCCTTTGTCCTTCTGCAGATCTGCGCAGTGGGGGCACTGCCAAGGCATGTCAGGGTCTTGGTGTCAGTGTTGCATTCCCCAGCCTGGAAACAAAACTTGAGAGAAATTTTAATATAGAAGATAATATAAAAGTGGATCTTTATTTGGAGATCTCCAGGCACAGTTATGGAAGGAGTCCACAAGAGCCCACCCACACAGGGTGAATACAGTTTTTGTAGGTATTGGGAAATCAGCATAATTGATACAAAACAGCAGTCAGGAGGACAAGTGGTGATACAATTCCTCCCCAGGTCAAGCCCCTTCTCTGGAGCCATGCCCCTTGGTACCAGCTGTACTTTTTCCATGAAAATGTTCATGTGGAAGAGTTTTTCTCAAACTTGCTTTGAAGGAAGAACCAGAATAAGACAGGGACCTTGCACTCCCAGGGCTTGGAGCTCTGGGATTTGTTTTGTCTCCCTGCTAAGGGAAAGGGCATGGAAAAACACTGGGAAAACTACTGGAATTAATAGGCTACAGAGCCCCTGGCATATAAATGAAGAATAGGAAAGATATAGGAAAGAAAATAGGAAAGAAAAAAAAGGCAAAAACCAAGATGGCATCACTAGGAAGTGGGGTCAAAAGTCCCCTGCAGAAATCACACTTAGAAAGGGAACTGTGACCTCAAAAGTGAATGCCAGGAGGGGAGCTGGGGCATTGGAGTGCTAAGAGGAGAAGGAAAATTGCAGGATCAGTGGACAGAGCATTGCAGTGCACCCCCATTTGGGGGCATCCCCACTGGAGGCATCTGGGACAGACAAATGAAGAGCTATGCTGCCCTGACCAGGCTCTCTGGACTCTGGGACACTTCTGCCTCATTCTGCCACAGCTCTCCTGCCTGTTGGAGTCAGTGGGAACTCTATATCCCCTCCAAGCTCAAGGTTATTCTTAAGCACAGACATTAATTGGATTGGGAACAAGTCCTTTGCTGAGTTAGGGTCAGACATTCTCACATCCCACATGCAGAGCATCTCATTAAAATAATGTGTTTGATTCAAAAAAACCAGCTTAAGAGCAGAGCATCAAACGTACTTCTGGTCAGGGTATTTGTCACTTGCTATGTTTCTGTTACTTGCAATGAATTAGAATGATGTATTCTTAAATCCAGCTGAAAGGTGCTTCTGGACAATTAAGATTGATTTTTGTGTGTGGATCCTTGTACTCTAATAACTTACATAGGGACAGATATATTAAATACAGGCCTTGTTGCTTTCCAAACTATGCTAAAGTCTTACATTTTCCTGCTAGATTATTAATTTCCAATTGCTTATATATGATGAGTCTGTATACATTTTTTGGAAAAGTGCCTCTGAGCATTGATGCTACAAAAACATCAAAATTGCTACAAATCCTTCAGTCATACAGGGTTCCAAGAGGTTTGGATTGTCTCAACGTGAGCAATTTAAGCTTGAACTGCAAGATTGAATTTTCAGAAGGATTGCTAGAGATTTTGGCCTGTGCGCCTTAGTCATAGCTCAAGGAAGACCATGAGTATTATTGGTTGGGGATTTCACCTTCAAATTGTGAAAAAAAGATTGAAGACTTAATTTTACTTGAGGCAGGCAAACATCAAGTCCTTGTTCTGTAGCTGTGTGCTCAGCCAAGCTGCCAGGCTGGGCACAGCTTCATTCCCCTCCTTCACATCCATGAGGAGAAATTGCAGCAGGCTGTCACAGAAATCTGGGTTTAAAAAAGCTCCAGACACTTAGGGAGTACTGACAGAATATTTACAGAAGTGTTGCTGAGAAGAAAGGAGGTGTCTGTGTTGCAGAAGTGGGTTCTTTTTCTAGACTGACCCAAGTTCCATTCCTGCAACTTCCAGAGCAGCTCTTTGATTTGTAGGCAGGAGCAGCTGGACTCTGAATCCTTCTGAGCAGACACCTCCTGTGTTGAAGAGACAGAAGTCTTGAGAGATATCTCTAAGCCATCCCCATATTTATTTGATCTGTAGGTGAGAAATAATATTTTTATGACATTGGGCAATTCATGCAAAGGCTTTCAACTTAGTTTTTCCCTTTTGATCTTTTTCCAACTAGTTCACATGGCAGGTTACTCTTTCATGTCTCCCAAACTGGTACATCTTCAGATCAAATACTCACAGCTCAGCAAAACAACCCCAGCCTTCTACAGAGAAGAACGGAATCCTTGTCTTAACCAGTTTTATTTTTCAGAGTCTGATGTTTATAAACCATTTGATATGTAACTGTGGTACTTCACTTGGTGTCCTTAGCAGTTTTGTTTTGGGATTTCATGTGTTTCAAAAGAAAACACTTTTTAGTAAGTGAGAAGAGCAAGACTGGTTTATTTGTGTGGATGAATAACAAACCTGTTCTAAAACAATCTACAGTAGTGTCATGAGGAGGAGAGAAGGATGGAGAGTAAAACTGAGAAGGGCTATGTTTATCTTCATTTTTGCCCTTGTATGTTCTGCCAGGTGTGTCCACCCCCATCAGAAGTGACCATGCCCTGCAAAACCTGAGCAAATCCTTAGACTGTTCCTGCTTCCATCAGGTGCCTTTTGGGAGCTACCTAAAAACAGAGGCCAGACAAAATTAAGGGAATAAAAATCAGTTATAATTACTGGAGGGCCTTCAGGTACATTTAGGGCAGACAAAGCATCCCCAAAAGCTACACCCAAAATGGATGAGAGGTCACAGGTTTTCACACTTTGATAAGTTTGGTCCATTTGCACACTGGGGGTTAGTCTTCCAATTACAGCTTCAGGTAATGAAGTCATTTACCCCAAGTTTGCTCCCTCAACTCACTTTTGTTTCCTTTCTCAGGGCCTGAGACAGTGAGGTGTCCTTGATTGCCAGGTCTGGAGAGGAATTGTTGTTTCTGACCAAAATGGGAAAGCAGCAGCTCACACTGTATATGGAGTTTGGAGTTATACACTAAAGAATTTCAGCATTACAAATGTATGGAAAATATAAAAGCTAAAACCCCAAGGCATCAGGGCAGAGGCAGGAGCAGGGGTCCCAGGAGCTGGTGGCCAGCTGGAACGTGTCTGCTCCAGGGTGGTGCATCCTTGCTCCATCTGCTGGCCTGGGGACTTGGTGTCCTGGCAGTCCTGGGGACAGGCACTCATTCCTGACTCCAGCACACCTGGCTGCAGCTCCGACACTCCAGCAGATTGTAGAATCACAAAAGCCTTTGATGAGGCAATTAGGAGTTAAGATATCCATCAAAAAACTCCAAAAGGCACCTAGGGAGGCTCATACTAGAACTGGGGGGAGGGGAGAGTTTCTTGTGGATTCTTTCTTTTGATACGTGAAGAATAAGGTTTAAGGATGTAAACACTTTCTTAAAATAATGCCTTCACTTGTGTGGGTGGAAGTAACAAATCTTTAAGCTCATAAAACTCATGCTTTGTATAATTTCCTGATGTTCACTTACCTTGCCTGTTAATGGAAACTTGCATTCCAGCATAAACTTTAATCATCCCTTTGGAAGCAGCAGGAAAGATTTGTCCCCAGTGGGAAACACAAGCCAGGAATGCCCTGAACACAGTGGATGTGCTCTCCCTCCTGTTCCACCAGCTAACAGTGCTGACTGTGGTGGGCAGGAGCTGCCCAGACAGGTGTTCCAAGGCTTCCCATGGGTGCTCCATGGCCTTTGGAATGACTGTGCTGGACTCTGAGTGTGCAAACCCCTGTGTGTGCTCCAAGCTGATGTCTGGCCAGCATTTCTGCTCTGAAATCAATACTCTGATTATAGAGCTCATTCTGCACTGCTGAGTTTGCTTGTGGAAGAGCCTGGCAGTACCCATAGGAGTGGAATGTGCTGAAGACTCTGAAGGGAGGGCATGAGCAGGGGATAGCTGGGCTCATGCTGAGAGCCCAGGGAGCAGAGAATGCTGAGAAATACATAAATGATACCCTGGGAGCACTGCAGTGTGTGCCAGGAGAAGCACTGCCTGATTTTGGCCCTTGGGAAGTGATAATTAAAGTACCTGGAGCTGGTCTGTGCAGGTCAGGGTAAAGCCACACCAGTTACCTCGCGCAGAGGTCAGGATTTCTATTGCAGCTGTAAAATCAGATGGGAGGATATATGTGTGCAAATATCTATATTGTGCTTAAATCCAATGCAGAGTTCATGCACAACAGGCCAAAATGTAACTTTCTGCCATGGGTGCTCAATTGCACAATATTCAGACTCTAAACTGCTGCCAGGAATGGAACATTGCTCTTGTTGTCTTGGAGGTACTGAATTAAAAGGGAGATCAGTGTCACCGAACACGTAATTTGCAAGAGAGGGTTTAACTGCTTGTTCCTGGGATTTAAAATGTACTTTGCAAACTTTTATCTGTTAGGATTGAATTTAACTGATTGGAAGTGACATGGGCAGCCTTGCTCCCGACCAGAGCAGTGCAGGAGAGCAGATGGGCTGGCCAAGGCACTGTTCCATTATTAAACAGATCTCTTAGGGGCCTGGAAAGGAGCACACTTAGAGCCTCTGTGTCTAACAATGCCATACATTTTCTCTAAGATGAGGGAAAATTAATATGGCCTCTTTATTGGATGGAAAAGGTTTTTCAATTTAACCTTGAGCTATTTCCCTTTACAAAGAAATTGCATAAAAGCAACAATGAAAAATTCTAATCTCCTTATGGGATAATAGAAGAGAGATCATCTGGAGTTTATAAAGCATCATAGTTAATGGATTCATTTTAATAATGACAGGTTTATCCACCAAAATTGGCAACTCTTGATTTTACTTTTTTTTTTTTTTTTAGTGCATGCATCCAGATTACACATCTTAAAGCACAGAAGGAAGTGTCATACCAAGAATAGCACAGGCACTCTCCTCTCTCTCCTTGGCAGCTGACATGGGAAGTCCCAGAGTTCTCCCTCATACATAGGTCCCTGACTGGGACACTGTCTCTGGCTGTCTTTTCTCTAAATCTTAATATCTATGCTACAGCTGGTTCATAGTCCAACCTTTGGGGTATAGCTTCTTTTCAGTACAGTTCTGACTCTCCCTGGGGCTTCTCCAGCTGAATTCCTACAGCCTTGTTTTCTCCAGCATTCACAGAGGTTCCTGCACTCAGCTGTGCTTCCTCCAGTGCCTTTTGCCAGATGCTTCAGCTGGGGAACCTCTCTGTGTGTGCTCCTGCTCCTCCCTTTTGCTGTTTTGTGAGGTTTTCCCTACCTCAGCCAGGTGTCCCCATCCCCTTTCCCTTCTCTCGTGCTGCAGTGGGATGCAGCTGTGCTCCTTCACCTCACACATCTGACAGGACCCTCTCCAGGCTGTGCCATTCTCCTCTCTGCCATCCTGTGTTCCAGTGTCTTAGTTTGGAAGACAGGTGTCTGCTAAGAAAGGCAGGAGCCTCTCTTTG
>VRYO01000710.1:1298567-1315945 GCA_009812075.1 Sialia sialis
TGGTTTCAATGGATGGCCCATTAGCAGAATATCTCCCACGGAGATAAAGATCACAGCCCCCACCCTCAACTGATGGTGATAGAATAGATACTTTTAATCACATCTTGTATTGTAACCTAAGCCATCTAGTCTTGCTTTGCCCCCTGTTAATGCAATTTCTGAGTGCTGCTGACACCGCCTTGCATTCTCTTGGTTCCTTTGTGCCCAGCTGTGCTGTTGCTGTGTGAGCACTCGGGGGAAAAGCCTGCTTCTGCTGCTTGTATGCAGCACAGCTCCAAATACTCCCAGCCTGCCACCACAGCTCCTGGGCTCTACAGGAACACAGATAATTGCCAGCACATCTTTTCCCCATCATCTGGAAACGCTCGTCAGCTCTGTGGCACTTCTTGTAAAAGTTTAGCAAGCCCTGCGAAGAAAGCACAGTCAATTATCAGTTCAGGAATAATTCAACACTGTCCTACTTGAGTGTTCATTTATCTTCCACTTGCTGAATGCATTAAAATTCTCTAAGCAGGGCCTAACTTTGCCACAGCAGACACCTTATCTGCTGAGAAGTTCCTCTGTCTCATGCACATGTTTGCCAGGGCTGTTGGTGTCTCTGCAGTTCTGCTTTCTGTAATCAACAGGCATCCTGAACTATTTGCTAGAATAATTGGAAATTGCCAGCTGTGAAGCAAGTTTGTGCTTCTGTCCAACTATTTGGTTGGATCTAATGTGAAAATTGGAAAAAAATTCCTCTTTTTGTTCTGGCTTTGCGAAGACTTTCTGAAGACTCCGGATCAATGCGTTTCCTTTGCTCAGCAGCACCTGGGTGGGTAATGGGAGATTTCTGAAGAGTTCCCCAGTGCCTCCTTCAGGACATGAGGAATCCTTCATAGCTCACAACAGAATATGCCCTAAGCAAAAATCTTTGCAAAGGTAATGTGCACAAATGCTCACAGAAGCCTCTCTTCAGTGCATTTAAATTTTTTCCTGTTAGCATTGCCATTGGTGGTAAAGCCAGAGCATTTCTGGGGAATTCCAGCGGTGCATATCCCACAGATGGCCCTGTACCACCACCCTGAAGCCTTTCCCCAGTGCTCTGGGAGGGCAGAGGTGATGGACACTGCTCCAGGTCCACCTCTGCTCTTCCCCACCCTGCAGGTCTGGAGGAGGCTGAAGGAGCAGCTCAGTTGCTAAGTTAAATTTCTGATCATGTTCACAAGCTTCATGTAATGTAAATGTCTCAGGAGCAAGCACTCACTTTGCAAAAGCTGTAACCAATAATTCCTGGAGTGAAATAAAGATTTTTAAGGTGAATCCTATGCTGACAATAATGCTCTAAGCTTACAAGCCCAGGAGTGGAGAGTTTAAATTTTGCTGCTCTTTCTTTCATTTGGCTCATTTTCTCCATTTCCCCTGCATTGTCTGAATCAAGGAATTTTTAACAGCCTTGATTTTGTATCTTTTCTAAACTACTTAGGAAATTTAATGTTGGAAAAGCAGAGACATTCTTTGCATTACCAAATATTGATTAAATATACTTGTGTATTTATTAACATTATCTGGATCCATCACTGTCAAGCTGTATCTTCCAAATCTGCAGAGTAGGAGGAGGCAGCCTTAACCCCGAACTTCCTTCTGTGATGTCCAAAGCTTATTTTGAGAGAAATTTCCTCTCTTTTATGACAAACTTGCAGGATTTTACAGTATATATGGTTGGGCTGCAAATGGTTTGTAATAGTTCCAGATCCCCCTGGATTTGCTGTAGGCAGAACAAAAATTGCTTCTGAATGGGAAGATGGAAACTTAGAAGTGTTTTCAGGGATTCTGTGGTGCCCACTTCTTCCCAGCATTTTCAGCAGTCACATTCAGTGACTCCCACTGGTTTGGCCACCAAGTGTCCCTTGGTGGCAAGTACCAAACCCTTCAATAGAGACACCAACAACATCTCAGAGAAGACTCATCACCCCCAGCAATTACAAGCTCTTTCTCCTGGGATTATTTTATCAGTTATTTTATTTATCTTATTAGTTTTCTGGAAGGTTATCCATAAATGTTAGTTTTTAAATACATGCCAAAGAAACTTTCTCATTGCCAACTAATGCCGGGCTCCATTGGACCTCACCTGCTAAAGCACTCAGTCAAGAAAAAAATTTTGTTCTCTGGAGGTTGGGAAGACTCATCCCTACATCCACAATGCGGCTTGTGGTGCCCTGGAGCTACCTGCAAACCCAACAGGTTCTTTTCTCTTCCTCATGGTGAGATGTTAAGATGCAGGGTGTCATTCTGCCCTTTTAAGTGACACCACTGCTGTAAGGAGCCAAACCTCTCTGCTGGGGCTCTCAGGGCTCTTGGGCTGGGCTCAGGAGGCTCCTCCACTCCATGACCTGTTAATGAATTTACACCTCTGTGTTGAGGAGGTCACAGCCAAATTCTCCTACCCATCCCACAACTTCACAGCTGCTGTGCCATCAATCAGAGATGATCCGCTCTGCTGGGAATATTCTGTACCTAATCAATCCTTCTCTGTTGAGGCCAAGAGGCTGAGTTTGAATGAAGGCTCCCCATGTCCCTGGGCACGCCAGGCAGGGCAAGGCTCTGCTTTGGGAGCCCCTGTATTCATCGCTTTGGGAAAAGTGTCCAGCATGGGAATTGCTCTGGGATCATCAATGTTTCCATCTGGGTTCAGCTGAAAAGTTTACTCACTTATGAGTTTTTGGAGAGGTGTTTTCTATCTCCAAAGTGGTAATTTCTCCATGCAATTCTGTTTCTTCCTACTTCTCTGTCAGCTTTACTTCATGTTAAGGAAAGAGGGGGGGAAATGCTCAAGAAAACTAAATAGCTTTCTATTTTTTTTTCCCTCAAATGTATTCCTTAGTTGCTGAATAATTTACATGGATGATTCTTAGCTCGCCAATTGTTTATGAGCAGTTCATTGCCTGTGCTCAAATTGCAGATGTTTTGATTAGGTCCATGAAATGCATCACACTTGTGGTCTTTCTTCTGGGATAGTTTCTCTGGTTTCACCAGAAGCTCTCCCCATCTGCAGGAGCACTAGACCTGAATTAAGCTCAGTATAAATCCTTCTTGGTTAGAGAACTTGCGCAAAGCTTCCTAAAATCAATGCAATCTTTATTTTCCTGACTGTCAGCCTTGGGCTGCAAGAGCTTCTCAGCCATTTGGGAGGAAATGGGGAACACAGAGATGCCAATTCCTGCCCAGATCATATAAGAGAACAGGTTTGTTTTTCTCTATGACATTTCACAGCTCTTGATCAGCAGCCCATGGATCCCAGTCCAGCCTGGGCAGCTCATGGGCTGAAAATCCTGGGGTGAAACTTTGATGATGTGTCCCAGAGCCAGGCTCACAGCTCTGAACTGGCTTTGCTCAGGGTTGCCAATGTCATTATGGATGCACTTTTTAAGAATGTGTTTTACAGTTCTTTAGTCTTTCCTCTCTGCAAACAAGCTTTTCTTGCCACCTTTGAATTCTGTAGCAGCCTCTGGTTGATTTGAAAAGGGCTCTATCTCTGAGGACAGCTTCAGCTGCCATTCTCCTTACACCCTCTTGGGACACAGTCTTAGCTCACCAATGACAGAATTCTTACTGCATTTATGAAGCTGAGGAAAAGGTAAAATCATCATTGCTAGTCTACAAACAAGAGTTAAATACCTATCATCAAATGTAAAGAGGAATAAATATGGTATAAATTATTCTAATAGGTTTGCACAAAAAAGAAATTAAACTAATGCAGTTTGACTTCTTTTCAATTAATAATGTACCCAATCATTTTTACATTGTTTGGAAAGACTCTGTGCAGATAATATTGTCTTATGGCCTAATTTTTTTCATGCAATTAGTTGCATACATTTGCTGACAGGCTAATTTATGAGCAATTGCTTTAAAAGCAGAACTATTTTGCATTTAATTAGGTTGGGTTGTAATCCATCTGTTGACAAATTTGTGTGTTTTGCTATTTATTTGCTAATGCATTCCACTACTCCAGCATGATCAGTCATACAAGTTGAATATTTTGTTGATTATATAAATACCATGGGGTAATTAAGGGCCAGATGTATGGCTGGTGGGAATGACTAGTTGTTCTTTTTCTTCCTCCCCCCCCAACTCCAGTTGAACTTTTTATTACTGCTCTGTGGAGAGTGAACAAAACTGTGATTAAAGCTGGAATGCTGTGGCTGCTGTTTCTCAGCAGCTGGAGCAGGGGAAGATGGGGAGAAGGGAATTTCCTGATGGGACCCTGCCATGCTTTGTGCTGCTGGCGCTGAGTTTATCTCAAATACCTTCTGGGCACGAGCAAACTGATCCTGCTGCAGTGGGAATCAGGGGGAAACCAGGCCAAGGTTTGTGAGTTGGCCAGTTCATGTTGTTTCTCTTGGACTTACTGAAGAGTGATCCTGTTTGGGTGTAAGAAATATGGACTTTTTTCTCATATCCTTGAGAGACAAAAGAGGTGTTGAGCTGAGAGGGTTTGAGATGGTTGTGGCACTTGGCTTTTGCATCATCCTTGGGGGTAGAAACAGGAAGGCTCAGAAAAATGTGGACAAAGTGTGGGATGGGTGTGTGATGGGCATAGGAGCTTGCTTGCTTCAGCTCCTTTAGTAGGCTGCTCTTTCAAGACCAGCTGAGTTTTTCCCCAGGACCAGTTGCACCCAAAAAATGACAGCAGTAATGGATAAATCTTAAGACAAAGTCTTGGAAAAATCAGATCAATCTGGACACCACCAAAGCACAATGGGGCAAGGGCAGTCTTCTTGCAGCCACGGGGCGCAGTGGGGTCCCCTCTGCAGGCAGAGCTCTGCCACCCTTCCCATCTGAGAAACCCCTTTGGTGTGCATGGGAATTGGGGGTGTCCAGGGAAGTGGAAGGCAGCAAAACCCAACTCTGGATAATTCCAGCTGTTTATTTCAGGACAAAAATAGCTCTAGAGAGTGCCAATCAAAAGCTTGGCATCTTCTTGTGTATCAAAAGCAGAGACTGATCCATGTGCATTGGAGCCCTCCGTGGTGGCAGGGGAAGCCCAGATGTGCTCCAGCTGCTCACTGGGACACAACAACAGGCTGGGACTGTGGGATTCTTCCCACAATAAAGCTTGTTCTGAGCCTTGTGAAGGTGGCTGTTTGTGCACTTAGCTCAGGTTCAGGTACACTCCAGTTTTCTCAGCCTCTGAGTGGGTTTGAACTGTCTTGCACTTATCCCATTTTTAGCTGAGCAGTTTCTGACTTTGGGTTAAAGACAAAGGTCAAATTAGAATTCTCTTTGTAGGTTGAATTCCTGGTTTGTTTCTCTCTGGTTTTAATAACTGAATTTCTATTTCTCCAGAGTATTAACAGCTGGCAGCTTTACAGATCATAAGAGTTCAGGCATCTATAAAAATATCAGTTCCCTCTGAAGGGCTTTAAAGCATAAATTATAGTTAAATAATATCCTCAGATGACAATATCAGTCTGTGAAAAAGGATTTTCTTTCCCCACCTCCATCTGCATTTAATCTGGAAATTAAAGACAATAGAGACTGCAATTACCAAAGATGCCACATAATATTCCCTCCTGAGGGCTTCACCTAGGAGTTCTGGTCTCTGCCCAGTCTGTGTTGGGAAGCTCAGTTTGATATTAAAATGCTTTTGTAGAGCTGTCTAATAGTCCCCACAAAGCATGGTGAAAACAGAGCTTAAAGGAATGGGTGGACACTTTGTGAGAGTCCGACAAAAAAATTACATGCTTTTTACTCTCCCAAGCACAGATGACGAGAATCGTAACTGACTGGATAATTTTCAATGATTAATTTGAAGAGATTTTCAAGATTTTCAGTGTTCTTTGTAAATCCATACATTTAGCCATAAGTATGGTTTATTTAAACATATTTCACTGTAATTGTTTGGTCTTGAGACTGCTAGCAGGCAATTGTCATTTGAAATCCTCCATATATAGACGAATTCCATAAATTCTGTGATATTTTTGCCTTGCATAATAGTGAGTTTCATGAAAATAGTTGTATTGCTTAAATTGCAAGTCACATGTTTGATGATAATGTTTGCCATTCTTGCCATTTTGGCTAACCATATCAGACAGTCAGGGAGAGGAGATGCTATCACATAATCCATACAAGTAGCAGGCTGGAATGTGGGTTTTGCAATTGGATCTATTTGTTATTGCTATTTTTATGGTAGTGGTTCCTTGTTAGTGTTGGCAACAGGGCAAATGATTGTGTGGCTTCCCTGCACCTACCTCAAATCATGCTTTTTCTGCCCCTGTCTCCTTAACTTCTTTCCAGGAGCAATTTTCTCATTGCAGTTAATAAAGGTTTTGGATATTGCTTAAGATGACTAGAGAGAAGAGCAAGATGAGGATTTTAAAAGAACATGAACCCCACCCTGTGCTTCTGAGAAGTCACTGCTGAGCAGGAGCCATGGGGTAAAACCAGCAAACTGCTCGCATCCCTGTGCTCTCCAGGTTTCTGTGGGATCAAGAGCTGAGCTAATGTAGTGTGAAGAGCAGGGGGAAGGGGAAGGCAGTGCAGAGGGAGCAGCTCTGGGGTTCACTACCTCAGTCCATGTCCCTGCTCCTGCTCTGCCAGCTGGAGCACTTCTCAGGTGTTCAACACCTTGCAAAATCATATTGCACATGCAGTTTCAGAGCTGAAGAGAAGTAGTTTTCTCCCTGAGGTCTCTCTGCTGGTTTCCCAGCTGAAGAGGTCCAGAGAGAGTTTCTGGAACTGGAAGTAGGGGAATTCTGAAGTGTGATGGAACTCATCTGAAATTCAATCACTGTTGGCCCTGATTTTACACTGAAAATCCAAATAGCTGCAAATACGAGTGTGGGAAGCAGCAGTGATTCTATCCCACATCTTCCATCATGAGATCCTAGTGCCCCCCAGAGTCTGACTAATAAAATCACTGAGACCAAGATCCAAGGAATGGGGTCTCTGCTGAAACAGATGGAAATATTTCATGGCATGGAGCTGGGACTTCCCCAGTTGTCCTATCAGCTGTCCAAAGTAATCCAGTCCAAATGACCAAGGCCTGAATATTGCAGATTCTTCCTAAGATGGAAAAAGGACTCACTGGCCAAATGAAGGCAGGAATTAATTAGTGAGAAGCAGAGGTGAGCATCCGCAGATGTGAGGAAGTGAATGCATTCCATGTGCCTTGTTGTCTGCTACAGCAGCACAGTTTTTACCATCAGCTTTAGACATCTAACTGCATTCTGTTTGATGTTCCCTCTGGGGTCAGTGGAGGGATGAACACTACCTGAGAGTTGCTCAGGAAGCAGATATTAGGTGACACAAATAGCTTATTAATTTGTTTTTATGACTCTGCATTTGACAGTACTCTCAGATACGTGGTGTGACTCTTGGGGTGTCCCAGGAGATGGATTCAGTGGTCCTCCTGGGTCCTGAGGCTGCATTCCCATGCTCTTGCTTCTCCTCAGCTGTGGCATTCCCTACCCAGCAGCTCTGGAAGCAGAATGTTTGTTCATGAGCATGGCAGTACTTCCTCTGCTATATCCTCCTAACTTTCTCATTACACTTTAGAGCACACATTAATGTCTAGGAAAAAAGCATTTTCATCTGCTCCAGGGATAGAACATAAAACAGACGTCTAAGGCTCTGTAATGCCAGGAAGTTTTTAGGATGCTTTTCAGAACATGTACTTGACTTCAATCATTCCAAATCTATTTTGTAATTACAAAGCCATTTTATGTTCCTTTGAAACCAATTCTAAAGCCATTTCACAACCATACTGAAAATATCCCATGTACAGAATTTAGACAAACATTTATTTCAGTTCTGTCTCTTTTTCTTTTTTTCTCTTTTCTGCTGGACAGTAGAAAAAGGGGTCTTAGCAGAACTTGAGGTGCTCTTGACCATCTCACTATGACCTCTGAGAAGGGCTGCCCATTCATCTGGGCAGTGTTAGTGCAGGAAAAAAAGGAAAAAGAAACTCATATAATGTAAAGTTTTGAAGGCAAATGGAGTCAAAACATTTATTTTCAGCTGTGGCACAGGTCCTACTGTTTCACTGGGGATTCCCTAGCCAAGGTGAGCAGTAGAGGGTCATCAGCCCACAGAGCTGGTGGGTGGCCCTAGGGTTTCCTGAGCTGGCTATGGGGCAGGGCAGGCTGGTTCAGCACTGAGGAGGAGAGAGGTGTATTCTGTTTCACCAGATGAGAGAGTAAAGGTGAGAGCAGTAAAGACAAGTTTGAGAACCACTACACAGCCCACCAACTACAGGGACACAGTGAGGTTTAGATCAGCACATTTGCCCATCATTATATTACTTTCTCCTTGATGATGCTGTGAGGAACAGGATCAAATTTATAAAACCATTCATCGTTCAGCTGTATGCAATCCTGATACTGAGTAGGTGTTCTTAGACTACAAAGCAGCATTCTGCACAGATCATCTTGCTATCAGATGCAGCAGATCTCAGACAAACCACAGCTTTATTTAAAAACAGCCCAAATTCTATGTGTAGGGCCAGGAGCTGAATGCTGTGCATTTAGAAACCAATTTACCCACAGCCTATATAATGCTAAGTAAGAACAGCACAAAGCAGAGAGGTGGAGATCTGCTTTTGCACTGTGAGCATGTTTACAGTGTGGGAGCACATGCACAATATGCACAATATGCAATGAATTATCAGCTGCTATTATGTAAAGTGGTTGGGAATAAAACTGACATTACATAAAAAGTGATGTGATACTGCTGCAGTACTCCCTCTGAAAGCAGCAGGGAGTCCAAGCCAAAGTGATCTGGTTCAGGTTTGGAATGGGTGGAATTTGTATCCCTTGAGCATCTTTTTTGGCCTACAAGGAAATGAGCAGGTTTCCTGCTCCCTGTGTTTACAGGAAAAGCAGCTGCAGAGCTGTTCTCTCACCCCAGTCTCATCAATAATGGCTTTCATGTTATTAGTTCTCAAGATTGCTCTCACAGTGATTCAGCCTTTAAGATGTGATTATTGTGCTTTTCCTAAGTGAATGGAAAAAACCACCAAGGTTAGCTGCATTTCTGCTGGGTGAATTCCTCAGCAGGAGGAAGCATTCAGGGATCATCCCTGCCAGTGGATGTGGGCTGGCTGATCAATGCATTCTCAGGGCACTGCCACCCTGCCCAGAATTCATTTGTGACAGATTTTGAGGCCACACCACATCTTCCCTTCTGGCCAAGGAGAAGTTAATTAGGCAAACACGACCACACAGCTCTGCAAAGTTTCTGGGCTGTCACTGTGAGTAGGAGGGGAGGGACACATTCCGCCTGTTCCAGCAGGAAAAGCAAGGGAGGTGGCAGTGTCTGTGTGTGGAGGAGATTATATACAAATTTGTGTATATTTGTATATATAATATGTATGCAGTAATTCCACGCTTACAAAGTGCACCCTTTTGACTAAAATTTTGATCGAAACCCAGAAGTGCGCCTTATAATGCGGTGCACCTTATATATGGACAAAATTCAGAAGTTTGCCAACCTGGAAGTGCAAGCGGCAAGAGCTGGAAGCTGCAGCAGCCGCAAGCCAAGCCATGCGCGGAGAGAGCTGCACCAGCCAGCACCAGGGGCAGGTGGGAGTGCCGAGGCCCGTGGCACAGGGAGAGCACCTGGGGCTGCGTTTAAAGGCTGCGCCAATCCATGAAAAATGTTTGCTAATTGAGCACCTGCCAGCAAACCCCGCAATTTCGCGATTCTGTTACTAATTCGTTAGTGGATCCTTGCTGCAAAAAACAAAGTGCGCCTTATAGTCTGCCTTACATGTGGACAAAATTCGGAAATTTGTCGACACCTCTGAAGTGTGCCTTATAATCTGGTGCACCTTCTAGTTGTGAAATTACTGTATAAACACATATATATATTGTATATATGTATTTGTATAGATAATTTGTACATATTTGTATATATTTGCTCTTTGGGAGTCCTTTCTGTGCCAGGGGGCTCTAAGCCATTTGCCCTCTGCACAAGCACCATGCAGGGTGTCAAGGTGAATTATTGATGAATGATGAATGGATCTTTTAATTTGTACAACAAATCTATACTACAGGGGGTTTTGTTTCTTTCATACCAAAGGAAGGTGTGATTTTGCTGATGATTTCTTCTACTGACATAGCTAATTACTTAATCAAGGGCTTCTGCCTTCTGTTTAGAGATAGCTGAGATATTAAGAGATTGTATTAATGCCCTTAGAAACGCAGGAAGACTTGAGAAATCTATAAAGATATATTTAGTGGCAAAAATTATTCCATGATAATTTGTCAATTACAGTGCTCTATCAGATAACAAATGCTCAAGATGAAATCTGCTCCAGCTGGGGAAGGATCTATTTTCAGACGTGTCTGGAAAGAAAATGCCTTTACTTAACTTCTTTTTTTTTTTTTTTCCCTCATATTTGCTATATTTGTAGGGTTTGGGTTACATTTAGCATCAAGGTGGTTTTGTGCAGCGGCAGTAGATGGGTTTTACCAGCATGGTATAGGCACAAATCCATGTTTTCTGGATCAGTAAAGGATGCCAAGGAAAATGCTTCAATAGTGGTTCACAAAGGGATGGAATAACTTAGGTTGGGTGGTCCACCCACCCCCCAAGAGCAGGAGTAACTCATGTTAAGAGAAGAAACAGCCATATTAGAATGTAATTTATAATCTCATAGTGTTTCATTTCCATGTCACTTTCGTGTACTTTTTCTCTTTAATTGAGGAAAAGTGCACATGAAGACATTATACATTTTTCCTGTGATTCAGATACTGGAATTTTTTCACAATTTTTGCTGTTCTAGAAAAAAGAGCATCTGTTTTTGACAGAAGGGTATTTGCCTGTGTTCACAGCACACAGGGTTAGTAGATTTTACTCCTTCCCGCACCTTAGTGTTGGATTCTTCATTTCTTGCATAACTGTACCTCTGGCTCCTGGACATCACGCACATCCACAGGAAGGAGATTTCCACTGCTTCCCTAATAAATTTGTGGCTGCCAGGCTGCCCCTCCATGGTCCTGTCCCCACAGTTCTCTTTCCAGGCATGCACAGAGACCTGGCTGCCAAACCCCACAAGCACCTCCTATCAGTGAAGTCCTTCCTCTGCTGTAGATAATTTCCCTCTGCTATATATAATTTGTATATAATGCACAGGATAATGCCTTGATGAGCTTCCTCATAATTTCTGCTATTTCATCATCTCTTAGTAGTTTGCAGAACAAAGTCAAAGGTTTTTAGTTAAAACCTCACGCTCTAGGAAAGCTTATTCGGGAAGGACTAATGAAAATTACAGCTATTTATCCAGCAAAGCTCTGAAATGATACATTATGATTCCCAAAGTGCTGGGTTACTGTACTGTGACAAATAGAAGAGTCTCCCAAGTACCCCTGGGTGAGAGCCAATGTGCAAAAAGGAAGTTAATCCTGAAGAATTTTTTTTCCCAACCACTTAGTTGCCAGTAGAAGGAGATACAACTGAAGTTTGTGTTTGAAATATCTGTCAGGAGTGGGGATTTTAAGCTGGTAAAGCAGGGAGTGCTTGGAACTGTTGTGTGTGAGGTGGGAGGAGGAATAAATGTGTTTTGCACCCCTGGATGATTCTGGGGTGCTGTGCCAGGGCTGAGTTAAATAATTCCACAGAATAATGAAGTTCGTGAGGTCTCGTATTCAGCTCTGCTGCAAACCCAAAACTGCTGCATGAAGTGAGCTCTTTCAGCTGTATCACCAAATTATCTGCAGAGAACAAGGTGATGCCTTTCAGTTTATCTAACAAATTGTCTACTTTGACTCATCAAAATCTGTATGCTTTTACACCACCTGGGGCTAAAATCAGTGCAGCTGAAATCAAAAAGCTCTTTCTCATTATTTTGAAGCCTTAAACTTCACGAGGATGTAGAGACAAACCCCATTCTGTCTAGTCTAGTCTAGTCTCAGTTATCCTAATCTGCTCTGCTTTGCAGTTAGACTCCAGCTCCTTGTCCTCCAGGCACTTCCCAACTTTCCATCATGTCAGGAGACATTCAGAGCTGCAGCCAGGCAGTTCAATTACAGTAATTTAATGACTACAAGGCGCACTGGATTGTAAGGCGCACATCCTGGTTGTCGGCAACTTTCCGGACTTTGTCCATATATAAGGCACACCAGACAATAAGGCACACTTTTTTTTTGCAGCGAAGATCCATGCGCAACAAAGTAAAACCGCGGGCCCCGGCACTTTGCAGCTGCCGTTCTCCCACACCCTGCAGCTGCCCCCAGCACCGGGCGGGCCCTGCTGCTCAATTTGCAAACATTTTCCACAGATCGGTGTAGCCTTTAAATGCAGCCCCAGGTGCCCTCCTCGTGTCACAGGCACTCCCACCTGCTATTCTCCCAGACCCTGCAGCCACCCTTGGTGCCGGGCTGCTCTCGCAGCTGGCACAGCTGGCACAGCTTGGGCTGCTCGCACAGGGTGCGGCTCACACGGCTGGTATGGCTCGCGCGGCTGGCGTGGCTGGCGCGGCTGGCGCGGCTGGGGCAGCTCGCATTTGATTGCGAGCTTCATGTTTGTTGCTGCACAATGTGAAACAGAAATTGTTTTGAGATCCCTTCAATACTCAAATGTTTTCCATATATGAGGCACACCAGATTATTAGGCGCACTTCTGGGTTTTGATCAAAATTTTAGGCTTTAGGGTACGCCTTATAGTTGTGAAATTACTGTATATGAAGTTCATGATGCCCATTTGGACTGCAGTTTCCTGATGATTTTTTATGTGTGCTATGTTTTTATGAATTGCCTCTGAGCACAGTGCTGCACTGGCCACCTGTACTGTCCTGAGTCATTGCTACTGGGTTTAGGACATGTTAGTGTGCTTGTATAACTCATGTTATTCAGCCTCTACTTTGATGAAAAGGTGATCATCAAAATTAGTGAAGGAGCAATCTGTGAGCAAACATCATGATGATGATAGTAACATCACTCTGAACTTGTGTCTGTTACACTTTTCAACTCTTGCTGCTCCCAAAATGCCCATAAAATGCTTCAGGTGTAAGCAGCTGATGAGTTCTGACTCCTGCTCATCTTTCATTTTCTGGTCTGATTGTTTCCTGCTGCCACCACTGCTTCCCCCTGCAGGAGCGGGTTGAAAGCCTGCTGAGGTGCAGAGCTTTTCTGACCATGTTTGCTGCTCCCCCTGGGGAAGTCACACTGAAAGCAATATTAAGAAACAGAGATCTTGGTATTACAGTGGTTTAAGGAACATTAAGCAGTTCCCTCCACTGTCCTCTGCAGAGGACTTTCAAGCAAAGTGTTTGGTGAGACATTAGAGGACATCAGTCCTTGTGTCTTGCCAAAGTGGCTTGGAGGCAGAAAGCTGGAAGTACACATTATGCACATTAGGGGATTTCTGTCCCAGGACTCTTTGTTCCCTCCATGCAAAGTCCAGCAGCTGGAAATGAAAAGGAAGTGAAAGTACTTGCACAAAGAGAGAAATTAGTCATTTAATTAGAGATGTAATGAGTGCTCAGTCACTTTAGATCAAGATGAGATGTCCACCATGACAATGAAGTGTAGTTTGATCGAAAATGGATAGGTCTGGTACAGAGGTGGCATGGTGCAGTTCTTTGTCTTGTGTGTAGTCTGCCAGAGGTGCAGTCTTTCTGACCTAAAGAAATGTTCCTTCTACTTTACCTCATGGATGTGTGAAATATTTAACCAGACAAGGACAGACAAAATCCTGGCAACAAGGCCTGTGATAAGTGAGATCTCTTTCCCCTACATTTCAATTGCAGGTAACTTTGTTGATAATGACTCTGACAAGTGGCCTGGAGTTTTTTCTTAGTGATGAAGAAAAAAAAAATGGGGCATCAGTAGCTGATTATGGCTGTTGTGAAGAGTTTTGAAATAAAACCAGTGGTATGTGGCTGAACCTGCCTGATAAGAAGTTATTTCAAAAAAGTAATAATGTCTTTGTCACAGCAATGAGGAGATAAATTATATGTTAAATGGCAAAGCACAGCACTGCATATTTTATACTCTGTAATGAATTAAGAGTTCATTGTGATAAATGTTATTAAAATGAGCACCAAAAGAATTAATGTGGTGCTCTGCTACCTGTGTTGAGGTCTCTTCAACTCACTTAATTCTTGCTGCCTTGCCTTTTGCACAGTCACTGTTCAATATCCCTTTTAAAGAACGTGAAAAGGCAAAAAAAGCGAAATCTTTTATGATGAAAGGCAGCACAGTTAGCAAATGGACAAGGGGAGCTGCCTTGAAGCTTTCCCACTGCCTGTAAAAAATGTGGTTTAGGTTTTACACAGGTGGCATTATATTTAAATGTCAGATCTGGGCTTTGTTCCCCCCTTTAATATAAATGTCAGTGACATTTTGTTGGAAAGTTTTTTTGTTTCACCTTCCACTTCTATAAATTCTGACTGGTTTTCAATCTTGCCATCTACCTTTGTATATTCATAACTTTACTGACCAAAGTTCTGCAATAGTTTGTTTGGCTTTTTCTAGAAGCCATGAATTAAATGTGGACAGGGAATATTCCAGACCAGCAAGGGTGGACTAGTATTGTAGTGGCAGTGATGGGGGGAATAAAACACCTTGAACCCCCCCAGTCATAACCAAGGCAGGGGAGCTTCATTAGCACCGATCCTGGGGTTGATTATATGAAAAAAGAGGGCTCTCCTTGCTGAGGAAGCAAAGTAGGACCAGTAGTACTTCTGTCTGGAGTGGGTAAAGTAGGTGTAGGTAACTGAATACCAGAGAGAAGAAATAGTCAAAACCTCTTAAATACACCCCAGTCTGCTCTTAGGTCAGACACCTCTCAGAAAGTTATGCAAGCTTTGGGAAAACCCCACTAAGGTGTCAGGGATTGGTGTTAACAGATAACCTGAGGTATCTGTGCTTCAGTGGGGCTGCTGGAATCCCACTGAGGGGAGGAATCCTTCCATCCACCATGAGCCCACTGCTCCTGCCCTTGCTTTCCAAGGCAAGTCAGTGCCCTCACACCTCCAGATCCTTTTTTTTCTGAATAGCACACTGGTGGGATGGCAGGAGTGGGATGTTGGCAGTGCTGGTCTCACTTGGGCTGGGAGGCTGGAGAAAATGCCATGGAAATTTGGAAATTATCCCCACCCACTGTCACTGTCCTTAGCACAGATGGTGGCATGGAGACACCTTTGGTCTCATTCAGCCTTCTTTACTCTGTTGGCCCTCCTGAGCTGGTGCTACCCCTTTCATTTACAGAATTCCCATTTTCTCTGTGGGTTTTTCCCATTCCATTTTTTTTTTAAATTCAAATAGATTTGACTCATCTGAAGCAGCAACCACTTCCTTTCTAAAGAAATAAAGTAAATGTTGTTAAACCTGTGCTTACCATAGAGACTATTTCTGCCCTACCCTGCTAATGCCAACTATTTAACTTCCCAAAAAACCCTCTATGGTTCAGTGTCATTTATGTCATCCCTAAATGATACTAAAGCAGCCAAGAGTTCTCCTTTCTCATCATTCTTTGAATAGTTGACTTCAAAATTGAAATGTATTTCTGCAAAACCTCTTTATGCTGTCTGTAATGATGCATAAACTGAGATGTAATGTTTTAAGGACTTGCATGAAGACCCACTGTGTTCATGGTACATTGTCCCTGAGTTACAAGGCTTTTATAGCAGCTTTTTAGTGTATTCAGATTCTTAAAGATGTTCAGCTGAATTCTGTCAGAATGTTTTTGGACATGTTAAATCTCTGCTTATTTCACATCCTGTGGCTCCTGAGAAACCAGTGCTTTAAAGGGGGTGCACACTCTGCTGTGCTCTGCACTCCTAATGCCTTTTTGGGCTACCTGGAAACAGAGGCCAGACAAAATTAGGAGAATAAAAAAGTGGTTGTATTTATTGAAGGGCCTTCAGGTACATTTCGGTCAGACAGAGACCCCCAGGGGCTACACCAAAAATGGACAATGGGCCACAGGTTTTCATACTTTTAGAAGTTTGGTCCATTTGCATATTGGGGGTTAATCTCCCAATTGTCCTTGATTCCCAGGCCTGGAGAGGAATTGCTTTGTCTGACCAGAATGGGAAAGCAGCAGCTCACACTGTATATGGAGTTTAGAGTTATATACTAAAGCATTGCAGAACTACAAATACATGAAAAATATAAAAGCTAAAATCCTAAGGTATTACTCTGGTACCAAACACTTCTCTGGTACAGAAACCTCTGCTGATGAAGACTCTGGCTCAGCAAGCCAAAGAAACTCAAATGTAGCAATTTCACGCATATAAGGCGCACCAGAGTATAAGGCGCACTTCTGGGTTGTTAGCAAGTCCCCGTACTTTGTCCATATATAAGGCACACCGGACCATAAGGCACACTTTTTTTTTGCAGCGAGGATCTGAGCACAACAACGTAACAAATTAGTAATGGAATCACACGATGTCAGGGTTTACTGGCAGGTGCTCAATTTGCAAACATTTTTCATGGATCAGAGAAGCCTTTAAACGCAGCCCCAGGTGCCCTCCCTGTGCTGTGGAGGCCTCCTCACCACAGAGCTGCCCCTCACCACGCTGCCCACCCTTGCCGTGGAGCCCCCTCTCGCCACAGAGCTGCCCTGTGCCGCAGTGCCACCCCTCGCCACGGATTCCCCCCTCACTGCACCATCCCCCCTCGCCACAGAGCCACCCCTTGCCGTGTCGCCACCCCTCGCTGCGCTGGTCCCTCTCACCGCAAAGCTGCCCCTCGCCATGATGGCCGCAGCAGCTTGCACTTCCAGATTGGCAATTTCCTGAACTTTGTCCATATGTAAGGCACACCGGCGTATAAGGCGCACTTCCGGGTTCAGATCAAAACTTCAGTCAAAAAGGTGTGCCTTATACGCATGAAATTACTGTACTGTTTTTTTGCCCCAACTGTCTCTATTTATGTTCCTTTATGAACTTCTGATTCACCTAATTTCTCAGTGTCCAACTCCAGCCCAAAAGACCTTGTTGGCACATCCCTCATCATCATGTTATATATGTATTGCAATTCCACCCCCTTGAAAATAACCTCAATTTCATGCTCCTTTTGGGAAATGGGAGGTGAAGGCAGGCTGCCAATGCTTGCTGAAAAAAGTGTGCCTGAGGCTGCTCTGAGGCTACAGCTTCTCTGCCTTCCAAGCATCCTCAGTGCATGAGCAACTCAAATGCAACTCAATGGGTAGAAATAAATGGATGAAATGTTTAAATGAACCTTTAGAAATAAGTGAAAGATGCAGGAGGGCAGAGTGAGAGACCAACAGCTTGTCCTGTTGTCTCACCTGTGTGTCCTTTCTGTCTTAGTGACAGCATCATGTTAGGAAACCAACAAATCACCCATGGATTTTGTTCAGGGGCGTTTCCTAGGGATCAAAGCCACAAGCATTTATAGGCAGCAAAGAACAGGCTTCATTTTTGTATCTTGAAC
>VRYO01000710.1:1316945-1362413 GCA_009812075.1 Sialia sialis
GAGAGGAGAGGAGAGGAGAGGAGGGGAGAGTTCAGACAGACACAGAGTCAGTGGCAATTCCCAGAGCCCAGTGCAAGGTTAAGTACTGGCTGTGGTTTTGAGGCAGCCTGAAGAAATTTGGCACCCAGCCCCTTCTAAATCCCTGAAGTGCTGACAGCCTAAGTCCTCTGGCAGTTAGGATTAATTATTGTGGTTGTTAATATCCGCAGAGGATGGAACAAGTTTGTGCTGTCCTGGGAGCATTAAACTCCTCCTGAAGTGTTCCTGGATCAGTGTCCACCAGGGATGCCAGCTTTGCCCAGTATTCCTGCTGGCTCTGAGGGGCAGAGGAGGCTGCAGCCCTGGGCACTGCCTTGGCATCCTGCTCAGTGCCACTGAGAGCCCTGTCCAGGGTCAGGGCTCCTGCCGTTCCTCTGACCAGTGCCTTGGGGAGCAATTCCATGAGCTGAGATAGGTGAAGCTTTCTGTTGCATGAAGATTGGCAAGGCAACTTCTGATAGAGGCTGCAAGAGAGAGGGAGAGATCCAGAGACAAGGGGAAGGTGTCCAACAGATTACTGGTGGGCTTGAGGCCCAGGATGTACATGGGGAAGGTCAAACAGAGAGCTGGAAGTGAGTGACACTGTGGATGATACAATTCCTATACAGACATCTTCCCAAGGCCCTTGGAACTTGCTATAATAGATAAGGTCTCCTAGGTCGAGCTAAATTCCTTAAGAATTTAGTCACTTTCCTAACGCCTTAGAAGATAATTGGTCAGAAATTAGTTTGTGTAATTGGTCAGTTCACCTTTAGAACTTTTGACTTAGATTGGATGCTGTCCTTTGTGTAAACTTTTTATTGGCTGTAGTTTGAATCCCCCTTGAACCTATAAATATGACTGTCTCCCCTTTGTCTCCGAGGATCCCTGCTTGACACCCTTTGCATGAAATAAAGATTCTTGTGGAAGATTCTCTGCTGGCTAAATGTAAGCTGCTGAGAGTTAGCTGATCGATACAGCACTCTCATGTCCTGGTAAAACACCTACGTGTTTACGTGACACCACCAAAACCTTCCTCCCCTGCAGTCCAGCAGAATTGGGCCATGCCCATTGAGATCCACCTGCACAGGCTCCTGCCTCTGAGAAACTGCCAAACCCAGAGAAACCCCAAACCCACTGAGACCTCAGAGATACCCCAAACCCATGGAGACCCCATGGAAACACCAAACCTACTGAGAAACTTCCAGACCCCAGAGAAACCCCAAAACCACTGAGAAACTGCCAGATCCCAGGCAGCCTAAAGGCTCCTTCACCTTGTTGGAGTATTGGCCTGTTTATCAGCTCTGAAATTTGCAGTAGAGGACAAAAGTGAGAGAAAACACCGATTCCCTTTCCTACCACGGTTTCCAAACAGGTCCATTCCCCTCTGGGGAATTGTTGCAAGTGGGATGTCCTGATGGCAGGGGCAGAGATCTCATGCTTTAGCCATCCTCCTCATGATTTAAAAATAAAAAAATCCAAAAAATGTGGCTACAACCCAGGGAGGAAACTATTCTAACAAAGCCAGCCCTGAGCAGGAAAACACTCACACATCTTGTAGATCAAACAGCAATGGAGAATAAAACATCAGCTCCTGCTCATCAGATTTGGGGTGAGAAACCACTGGGGCCAGAATCATTAGGAATGGGTTATGGAGATATAAATTAAAAGGTAGAGTCCAGAGAAAAGAGATGCTTTATTGCAGAGTTAATTTAATTAACCATGTTTAGATTTGAGTGTCCCAAAGGACGCTTAGCCTTCTGTTTCTCAGTGGCTGTCATTTTGAAAGGAGGAAAGAGAGAGACAGCAAAGGAGGAACTTCACCTCAAAGGATCTCCATGCTAAGGCTGAATATTTTTACAATATTTGATTTTCAGCCTGTTTTCTGGGTGCCAGGGAGTGAATCACAATTACAGTACTTTCACGACTATAAGGTGCACCGGATTATAAGGTGCACTTCCGGGTTGTCGGCAAATTTCCGAACTTCGTCCACATATAAGGCGTGCCAGACTATAAGGCGCACTTTTTTTTTGCAGCAAGGATCCGTGCGCAACAAAGTAACAAATTAGTAATGGAATCGTGTGATTGCAGGGTTTGCTGGCAGGTGCTCAATTAGCAAACATTTTTCATGGATCAGCGAAGCCTTTAAACGCAGCTCCAGGTGCTCTCCCCATGCCACATGCACTCCCCGCCACTCCCGCCCACCCCCAATGCTGGCTGGTGCAGCTCACACAGCTCGCAGCTGGCGCGGCTCAGCTCGGCACACGGCTCAGCACAGCTCACACTTCTGAGTTGGCAAATTTCTGAATTTTGTCCATAAATAAGGCACACCAGATTATAAGGCACACTTCTGGGTTTCGATCAAAAATTCAGTCAAAAGGGTGTGCCTTATACACGTGAAATTACTGTATACATATTATGTATACATGAAATTACTGTAGCTGTGCTGCAGGCTAAGGGGGCTCAGTGGCTGAGTCACAGCAGAGCAAAGGGAGTGATAGATCAGGAGCAAAACCAGAGCTGTGATAGATCAGGAGCAAATCAGAGCTGGTCAGTCTTGAGTGCTGCAGCAGAGGAGCACCATTACACAGCTGTCAAGGACCATTCCCTTCCTCTGATGCTCTCCCATTTTGCTGCATTAGCTACGGCTTCTGACAATGACCTCTCTTGACTCAAGAGAAATTTTTTTAAGAAAAATGTCTCTATTTAAATTTCATGCCTTGTGCATCTACTCAGAATCTGTCAGGGGTTAGTTCTACATTTGACTGAGTTGCTTTAAACAAAAACAGTTCTGGGAAATGAACCCCTTCTTTGATAAGCCTGCATCTTGTGAGCAAAGGGTTCCTCATGCTAGGAAAGGAATTAAGCTTTCCATGGGAGCCTTGGTGCTAGGAGAAAGCAGTCCTCACTTTCCAGGGCTCAGCTGCTGGCTCCAAAAATAATCATGGCTGGAAATAGAAAGGTCAATCAGTTCATGGGGAAATGGAGGATGTCTTAACCCACACCATGCTTAATTTGCCAAAAGAAACAATCTTCCCAGCCAGAGGTCAAGACTGGTGGAGGACCTGGAGGACCAGAGACTGGAACAGTTCAGAAATGCTTTAAAAATGAAGTAACAACTGGTATGAGTAGATCTCCTGTAGATGCTCATTCCCTGTCCCTGGAGCTGTCTGTAAGTGTTTTGTGGGTGTGTGCACACTAACTTCCACAAACTGCACTTCTGGTCTGCCTAAAATCCTGCACAGGTTTCTGCTGTCCCACAGACAGGGGAAAGTGGATTTCCTTACATTTTGCTTTGAAATAGCTTGGCAATAAGTGATCACATATTAAAGCCTGACAGTGTTGGATCACTTGAGGACAGAATAAAGAAGCCAAAAATAGGTGATATTCACAGTCTATTTCTCTATTGGTTCAACAAGCAGTTTGATTTTATTTGCTTCTACATTTGACAGATTGTGAAATTACTGTCTCACTGTTTATAGGGCAAATAAAGAGCTGAGTACTATTTGAGTGCATTGAAATATCTGTGTTACAAGAGATTTTCAAGAGTTTACCATGGAAATATCTCTCAAGTAGTTTATAAACCTCATAATTGCATTTTTTCCTTTTCTTTGGTTTTACTTATGAGCAGGAAGCAGAAACTTGTTTCTTGTGTTTCTGCTTCCTGTAAATGCAAGAAACACTCTGTCACCATGCCTAAAAAAATAAAATAATATTTAAAAAGATGCTATAAAATTAATTTACTGGTATTTAAAAATATTATTATTTTTACAAAAGAAGCAAAATTATTTTACTCTTATAGAATTATTAATTTTTCCCCAGATCACCCAATCCTTTCTGCTACAGGTGAGTTAATCTCCGCCATGGATGCCACCAGAATGTTGGAATAAGGAAACGACAGCACACTCACCACCTTGAGAAGGCACCTGAAGTCAAATTGCAGACACACACTGCCTGTGCCACCAGGTACTCCATCCTCTTCTCCTGCCCTGGGTGTGGCTTCTTGTCCTCACAGTCAACCCTGATGTGCTGTGGGTGACTCTGGACCTCCCTCATCACTCTGGACTTGTCTGAAGCTTGTGGGGCTCCTGGCTGACCCTTGTTACCAGTCCCCAGCCCACCCCGGACACTTTGAGGTTGTGCCAGGCTCAGGAGGGCACTGAGGGCACTGCATCTTTGCACATCAGCCCAATGACACCCAGTAAGATTGTGTAATTATATTCAGATAGATTAATATTTTCTCAATAAATCCTCTAATATTCTTAAAATCTTACTCTGTGCATAAAATCAGTATCTGAAAGAAGTGGTAAATCAAATATTTCAGCCCAGAAAGGAGATTTTCTGTTTTCAACAGCACATGGCAAGGTAGTGATGCCTTTTTGGGACTAGCTAAAAACAGAGTCCAGACAAAATTAAGGCAATAAAAAGCAGTTGTATATATCGAAGAGCCTTAGGTACATTTCTGGCAGACAAGCCCCCCGGGGTCTACACCCAAAATGGACAATGGATCACAGGTTTTCACACTTTGATAAGTTTGGTCCATTGCATATTGGGGGTTAATCCTCCAATTGCAGCTTCAGGTAATGAAGTCCTTTATCCCAAGTTTTCTCCCCCCAACGCACTTTTGTTTCCATTTCTCAGGGCCTGAGACAGTGAGGTGTCCTTGATTGCCAGGTCTGGAGAGGAATTGTTGTTTCTGACCAAAATGGGAAAGCAGCAGCTCACACTGTATATGGAGTTTAGATTGATACACTAAAGAATTGCAGGATTACAAATAGATGAAAAAACAAACAAACAAACAAACAAACAAAAAAAAAAAAAAAAAAAAAAAAAAAAAATCCTAAAACATCAATAACCACCCTCCGCCTTCATCCCTTCCTGCTGTTCTGTGCCCTTGGAGCTGCTGGTGTGGCCACAGAACCAGGTATGCAGGTTGTCAGACTCTGATCTTGACCCAAGGCACTGCCTGCTGCTCCAGGGGGGCCTTTCCTAGACTACTGCTCCTCAAATCTTTGCCAAACAAGGAGCTCTAGAGGTCTTATGGATACTTTTGACCAAAAGTGATAAGAAATGTCAGAATGACAAGAATGCCATTCTGACTGTGTGTTTGCTTATTGTTTGTACTTGTGTAGAATATCTAAGGGAAGAAAGCTTTGCTTTCACCATTCACATCCCTGAACAGCAAGAAATATCCACACCAAGGTAAGTGACATTCAGGGTCAGGCTCCTCCTGGATGGCTTTTCAAAGCTGGCTAATCTTGTAATCCAAACAAAAATCAAAGTCAAAATCCCCTTTCTGCAACTGCTTATCTGAAATACCCAACCAAAACACTCTTCTATCAACTTCAGCAAGGGATTAAATGGTCTTCAGAAGTGTTTCAACTTTTTAGATCAAGGTGGGCTTGGTTCTGCAAATGAGATAAACTTACAGCTACAGGGAAGTCAAAGACTTGGTTAAAGCAGGAATTAGTCCTTTTAGTTTCACATGCAAAGGCACCCTTTGATATGGCTGCTAAATTGTGTTCATCACAAGTAAAGGCTAAACTTCCCCTTGACATTTACCAAGTTGGTTCATTGCTTCTCTTCTGATTTTATAAATTATTTCCTGGAAATGCTTAATATTAGGAGTTTTTTCCCAATTCCTAATTTAAGTTCTGCACATTCACAATTGAGATATCACAAGGTAAAGAACAAAAAGCCAGAATCAAACCTGGCAGATCTCACTGGGAGGAAAAGATAGGTATTGATGAGACAAAACATTTTACCTGGAGTGTCTAGAATTCTCTTGGCTGTCATAAAACGCTTCCTGAGATGATCTGAAGGCTGATGTGGCAGGAGGATGAGCTGCAGGGCTGTGTGTTGGCACCACTGCAAATCTTCCACTTCCACTGCACTTTCTGCTGAAGAAAACACTCTTCATTTCCTCCATGGCAATTTATCTGAATTTTCTTTTTAATTGCTGTGGAAGTACTTCCCCTGTGTGAGGAAAGGAAATAGGTATTAAGGTATATATAGTTAAGTATCTATGCATATATAGGTTTTATACTGAAATAACAGTGGGAGGTAACAGATCCATGAGAGGTCACCATACAGATTGAAAAGGAAGTAGTCATTGTTCCATAGGGTTGACAGCTCTGTGAAGACATAAAAAAAGAATAATTTCTGTCCCAGTTTTGGGGGAAATTGATGAAAAGCAAACAGGTAATTCAAATTTCTTTATTATACAGATCTATATAGGCCTTGAAAAGGGGTCAAAACTCGAAATTAATTCTTTCTTTTTAAAAATCTGGGCATAGCTAGTGTAACTGTACGTATTAGATTCAAAGATTTTCTTTAAATCTGGGCCCAGATCTAACATCAGCCAGGCTCTGCAGACAGGGCAGCAGACTCCCATCCCAGAGCTTGCATCTTTCAGGGTTGTCCAGTGATGCTGCTGTGACCCAGATCATCTTCTGGCTTATTTTGTCCAGCCCTCTCCTGCTACCTCCATCCCCTCCATCCCCATCTAGAAATTTATCCAGTCTTAAAACTGAGTGGATCCCTAATGGCAAAGCTGTCACCACCTTCTCTTCCCTCTGTGATGTCAAAGGAGGTGGTTCAAAGAAACATCTATGTTTTATTCACTCTTATTTGTCCTCTCTCAGGGTTGTCCTTTAGCACATATCCTTCTCCTTCCCTTGTTTGCCTTTCTCCTTCCCAGTGCCTCTCTGGGTTTCCTGAGTTGTGGCTTTGCAGGGCTACAGGAGGGGATAAAAGAGATTCACATAAAAGGGAAACTTGAGTTACAGAGGTATCTAATGGCTTTAGGTTCCACTTTGCAGAAGTTCCAGAATTACATCGTGTTGTCCAGACCCACAGAACTGGACACACCTGCACATCCCTCCCAGCCTGGACACTGGGTCTGTGTGAAGTGGTGGGACAGGGATCCTCTACAAGCCAAGTGGAGAGGACCATTCCAAGTCCTGCTGACCAGCCTTACCACAGTAAAGCTGCTGACAAAGCACTCTGGATTCACTGCTCCAGAGTTAAGAAAGCTTCTGCTCCTGAGACAACTGAAAACACAGACTGATACAGACAAAACATGCTTTAAATTATTCCCCTTCTGTGCCTGGTTTACTGTGCCTCTGAAAGAACTCTTCATGATAATCATAATTTTCTTTGCATAATACCCAACTGTTCAAGACACTACTGTCAGATATTTATTACTGTTTATTATTGTTTATTGCTATTATTGTTGTTGTCAGTTAATTACTAATTTGCTCACACTCTCTCCCATCATCTCAGCTCTCCCTAGTCCATGGGATGCCTAGACCCTTCTCCATACCTCTTGCAGGTGGAATAGGCTGTTGCCCAGGTGGGCTGATCAGGCCCAGAAATTTATCTGGTTTTCAGGTGGCTTCTCATCCAGGCACTCCTTCCAGCAGGAGGTCCAAAGTCAGCTCGCTTCTGAATCTGAGCAGTTATTTCGCATTAAACAGAGACCAAACCATAGGGTATTCTGACCTGGCTGGATTTGCAGTCACTTGGAAATGTGAGCAGAAAAACTCAAATGTTGAAATGGAGTGGCCCAACCCCATAGGATTGCCCTGAGTCTGGAGTACTAGGCTAGGGAAATCATTGTCTTTCCTTCCGTGTGTCAGTGCTACCACAGCTGAGGAGAGCCCCATCTCTCTCCCCTGCCAGACACGAATCTGGAGCCATCCTGGTACATGTGTCTTTTCCCTTAGGCAGGAGTAGGATCTGAGCTCAGCTCTCCCTGTTCCAAGGGAAAGACAGGTGCTGCACCAAAGAAAACAGCTTTTTCTCATTTGATGACACAAAAAATAACTGAGTTGAATGGCTGAAAACAGCTTCAGATCAGCCTGGACTGGGTTTTGTTTAAAGTCATAAGGCCTGATGTACTGGGGATAAAAAGGTGGGAAAAGATGAGTGTCCGGCTCTGCCTGGCTCTTTGTCCCCTCACAGCCACAGGGGACAGGTAACTTTTGGCTGATTTGCTCCAACCCATGAAGCACAGATGAGAGGGTGTGCACAAAGCTGGAGCACAGCCTCAGCATCCCTAGGGACAGTGCTGTTGCTGCAGTGGCTACGATGTGTGGCCAATTGTCTGAGGCCTAGGAGAAAGCAGCCAGGATTCTTTCCCAGGCTGGATGAACTTTGCTCTCAGGCTTGTCAAGGACACAAACCCAAACCAAAGATATAACACCTGCAGTGTACATGACTAGCCTCACGGACTGTGTTTCTAGGGGTGTCTTCTCCTCTGTCCAATGAAATGTCTGTAAATTGTTTTCCACAATGTACACTATTTAAACCCATGATTTCTTTCAAGAAATGCTCTTTCTTGCTCATGTAAGAGAGTGTCATGTTACTGTCACCATCACTGCTCCAGGAACAGCACACGGCAAGAGTGATGCCTTGGCATTTAGCTTTTATATTTTTCACATCCTGTACTGTGACTCTAAACTGCACAGTCTGTCAGCTGCTGTTCTCCCATTTTATTCAGACAAAAGCAATTCCTCCAGGCCTGAGAATCAAGGACACCTCACTGTCAGGCCCTGAGAAATTGAAACAAAAGTGAATTGGGAGAGCAAACTGGGGGTAAATTATGTAATTACCTGACGCTGTAATTGGAGGATTAACCCCTGATATGTGAATGGACCAAACTCAGATCTGTCTGAAAAACTCGTGACCATTGTCCATTCTGGATGTAGCCTCTGACTGCTCCAGGTGTGTCTATTGAAGGCCTTTAATAAATCCCCACTTAATTCTCTTAACCTTGTCCAGCCTCTGCTCTAGGGAGCCATCCCAAGCATCATCTGGAGCCAGTCCCAGCGGTTCAAGGTTTCTAATTCCACAGAAATGTAGTGGAATTTTCCTGCTGTGGGCACAGCTTACTGCTGCCACACAGATTGGTTCCATAATTCCAAAATATCCAACTAGAGATATTTTTCACTTTGGTTGGTGAGCAGGGCAGGAGATTTTGAAACAGTATTCTTCTTTTTCGGTTGTAATGCATTTCCCACAAAGTTAGCTGCACAGAAATAATAGCACAAGGTCAGTTAAACTTGTTATATGAATATTACACTTGGTAATGATCTGAACTTTAGAAAATATCTGCTTCCCCTTTCAGAAATGAGACAGCTCAATTCCTTCCTATGTTTCATTTGTTTTAAGGCAGAGAATGGAAGTAGTATCAATTTTTCTGCCAGCATATTAAACCATATTTTTATTAACAAGTAATTGCATTGAGTCTTGGAAAGCAGCAGCAGCAAAACATAGTTCTGGAAGGCTGACAAATGTATTTCAGAGTCCTTTGAATAAAATTGTAAAGCAGCTCTAGCAGGATATTTACTTTTCTTGAGCATAAGATGGGAGAATTTTATACAGGTTATACAGCTGAGAGCTATTTTAAATCTCATTTTTGAATTCAAGCAATCTAGGAAGTGAATTCTCATCTGGGTGAAAAGAGACCCCGTCCTTTTTTTTTTTCTTGAGAAAACAAGCACAAAATACCTGAATGCTTTAAAATTTCAAGTGAAAGTCAGAGGGAAGTCCACATTTGAGATATGTGTACAATCATTTTCTTTCCAGTTTTGGACCAGTCTGGATCAGCAGGGAGGAGGAGAGGTTGATCTCTCCTGTGGTAATTTTCCCAGGACCATGTCCTGTGAGGATGTAGTTATATCCATATAAAGGTGCCCTGGGTTAGGAAAAGAGTCATTGGCACATGAGGCTGAAATGGGATTAAATGATGCTACACCAACCTTGTCATAGAGAACAGTGAGAAGAGACTTTATTACACTGGTGGTGAAACAAGGGAGAAAACATGAGCTGATGAGACCTCTGATTGTGCAAAGAGGAGCAGAGCAGAAGTGATGATTGGAAGCTAAAGTCAGGTAAGAAGCAGTAGAAATGGGTTTTTTGGGTGAGTGACTGGGCCAATCTGCTGAGGGATGCTCTGCATCTCTGAAGGAGGCTGCACCTCTGAACTGTGGTTCCTTTGAGACAGACACCAGGTCCTGAGCTCAGAACAGGGGGTGTCCAAGTCTGATAGCCTGAAAATAAACAGGATTCTGACTGCACAGGGGACAGTCCCTCATGGGCTTTAATGCTCAGAGGGTTCCCTCCAAGGTTTAATCAAGCACAGAGCTGCTTGCTGTTCCTGCAGCCATGAGCTCAGTCAGCTGTGGTGGCAGCTGTGTAACCAAAGTGCAGTGACAGGATTATGGCTGCAGGCAGCTGGAAGTCAGATTTTTGGAGAAGGTATTAAAATAGGGAGGTGGGACCAGCTGAGGTCCCTTCCAACCTGACCCACTCGATGATTCTGTACATCTCAGATTTTCAGGAGGCCCCTTTGGATCATATGGCAGAGCATCAAGCAATGTCTGAAACAGTATTTCTTTGTTTTTAGGTTTTGTAAGTCATACATTTAAGTAATACGAGCAAGACTTTCCTGGGAGAGGGAACAACAACAAAAAATAATAAAATAAAGGAGGTTGAGCTGGAGTAACGGTGTTTGTGAACAGTGCTAAAAGTTCTCTTCAGTGCAATCTGGTTGGCAGGCATAAGGATGGGGCACAGCCTCTCTTTTGGGTGCGGGTGGACACCCAAACCCCTGTCCCTTTGTTTCTCTTTCAGCAGTTCGTGCAGAGATGTCTCTGAAAAGATCCAGGATGGACAGAGTGCCTGCCCCTCTGAAGCCTAGTGGCAAACTGCCCACTGACCTCAACAGAACCAGGGTTTTACCCTTGCTTTTATGACAAAAAGAACAATGTTCTGGCCTAACCAAAACCTTAAATAAGTTTTTAAGGCCAAGCTATCCCATGGAAATGGTTCCCTCCTCTACCTCCTCCTTTTCTATCCAAATGAAAAAATTTATTTTAAAAGCCTCTGCAGGCTGCTGCAGCAATTTTGTGATTTGAGGTTAGGGGGAAGCTGAAGTTTCCTAAAGGAATAAAGAGCCTGTTTGATTAGAACATGGCAAACCTCCCAAAAGATCTGAAAATGCATCTTTTGTGCAGTTGTTGGCACAGCTGGCACCTTGTTGGTTTCTTCAGGTTTCTTTAAATCATTTTGATAAGACTAAAAACATTGGCAACATCAAAAACCTGGGCTCAGACTCCAAGACTTTTTCACCTTTTCTTGCAATGAAGAACATTCATATTAAGGTTAATGTCAGAGAGTGGTGAAAATAAACCCGAACTCTGGATTTTGTGGTGGTGGAATTTAATTAACTTCCATCCACAATCTGGCTGGATGTGTGGGGGTCAGTGTGGGAGTACTTCAGACTGAGCACTCAGCTGGAGTGCCTGGTTTTAGCACAAATCAATTATGTCATTTAAGGAGTAGACTGGACTCTGTGTCGTTCCCATCCATGGTGCAACACGTGCTCTTCAGCCACCAGAGACCAGCAGGAAAAAATGTGAAGTATGCACAAAGTAAGGAAGGTGAAAGCAGACAGATGGAAATTTCATCTATCCCAAAATCACGTCTGCTCTTAGGAAACAGGCTGTGAACTCTGTTTGTTGTTTTTAGCCAAACTGATGGAAGTGTGTTCTTGATAAGGAGCAGCCTCTAATGGGAGGGAGGGAGGGAGAAAAGCCCGTGGCAGGTTGTTATTGAGCCAGTTTTGTTGGCAGCTGTAGCAGTAAATAGTGGTGCTGCTCTTGGTTAACAAGTAGTTAAACTCACAGATCATTAAGCAAAGGGAAAGTTCACTCAGCATCAAAGTGTGGTTTGGTGTTTAATTGTACTTTAACAAAAGGGGGGAAAGCTGAGACTAACTATTTCTGCAGGTCTTGTGCAGGGATGGATATGAGTCCATAATCCTCATATTTACCCATTCAAAGTGGGAACAGAAATTCCGTCATATTCTGTTTTCTGCAGTCTGAAAGAGAAGAAAGCTCATTATTTACATACAGCATCAAACTTCCTCATGTTACATGGGCATCTTCCTGCTGTCTCATCCTACTAAAATCTCTGTCTGAGTCTCTAGTTCAGCCCAGAGACTAACAAGGGGAGAAAGTGGTAAAGGTGATGTGTAATTTATAGAAAGACTGCTAAAAAAAAAAAGGGTTTGCAATAAAGATGCTCTGGTACTTCAGAGAAAACTAATTTTTTTTTTTTTAATAGCTTTTTGCAATGCAAATGTTCTGTGCCCAAGCCTGTGGAACCTTGTGTATTGATCACTCTGACTGTCCAGATTTTTATTTCAAGGCTTGGTCCCTTAGCCAATTGGAAAGAAACATAAATATGTGATTTAAAGCAAGGGGAGGATGGAGCACCTGTATACAACAAAGGATACAATTATATATCCTACAATTTAAAAAGGAAAATTGAAGACATTTGGTTTCCCCTCACCAATCACACCTATTCAGAAACATGGCCATCTGATTATCCTGTGCTTTGAAATTACTAGAACAGCCTGGGCTGGATTCTGTTGCTTTTGTTTTATTATTATTATTTTTATTATCTTTTTTTCCTTCTTCTCTCTCCTGCCTCTTGCCCATAACAGAGCTGTGGGAAATCATTCAAATAGAAACCCTAGTGCTAGTAATAATCAAAGAACTGCTCTTAATTAGGAATCAAGTTTAAAATGATGGTGTTTTTTTGGTTTTTTTACCCGTTCTCTGCTTTAAATGTAAAGCACTGTGGCCACCTCTGCCATCCTGGCTCATTTTGGGGTGGGTGATGTTGTAGTGGCTGATTGCAGGGGACCAGGGGCTGCCCTTGTGGATGCACACCAGGACAGGAGCCCCACAGCCAGCTTAAGCCAGCAGCAATGTTTTATCTTCCTCTCCCAGCAGCAGAATCATTGCAGGGATATCTCAGGATTGCTCTGCAGGGTTGTTCCCCTAGTCTACCAAGGCCACTCTATTTTATCTAAACTCACATTCCTCAGCTGACTCTTTTTTGCCTATCTTCTCTCCACTTCTTGAACCAAAAATCACACTGCTTAGTGGTTTTTTAACTGGAATGTCATATGTTATTTAGGTTTTCTTGGCCTGAAGTGTTTGTAACTTTCTGTGACAAACAGAACCCAAACATGAGAATGGACTCTCTGTCTCTGCTCTTGTCATCAGCACCAGGTCCAGGAGGTTCTGGAATAATTCTGCCCCACAGTTTCCTACAGGGTAGATTTGAGGCAGCTGCTGTGGTTTGCAATGAGGTTGAAAAACTATTTGTGTAATTTTTTGGGGCTAAATTTAGTCTGTTAGGGCTGGGTTTGGGGCCACTCCTTCACAATCCCATTCTCATTTCTAGTTCAGGCGTGTGTTTAATATCTTTCAGCACCTGCACAGCAGCCAGCCATGGGGAGTGAGGAGAATAATTATTGTGTTTTGATCCTCAGTCCATTTCAGAGCTAATAAATAAGTTAGCTGCTGGTTTATGTACTGGTTAGGGAGCTAACACCATTCAAAGGTGTATTTCATTGGAGTGGGTAATTAACAAACATTACCCAGCATTATAATTTGCTCTTTGTTTTGTCTATGAAGCAAATGGATATAAATTGTTTAAAAGGGCAAACCTGTTCAAGAGAAAAGCATCCAGGCACCCAAACATCAGTTTCTAGCAGTTAAGGAAATATTATTGACACAAGCAGGGTAAATGGAATTTTTAAACCATGCAGCTGCCAGCTATCACCGTGGTCTCCTGGAAAGCAGCAGGCTCTGGGCTAGGCTGGGAATTGCCCACTGCTACACTCAGGCTGTTTATTCTGGAGCTCCCATTGTCACTGCTGGTATTTTAGATGAGCCTGTGTGAGCAACCTGGAGTGGGAAGGGCCAGAGATGGGAGCTGTTCAATGAAACAGTATTTGAACTCAAAAGCAAGTTTATCAACACTGAGCTTGTTCTCTAGGTGTGCATCCCCATAAGGGAATCTCTCAGGGCTTGGGACAGACCCTTGGGGGTTGTCCCCCCACCCTGCCTGGCACACAGCCCAGGCCCTGGTGCTCTGGAAGCAGTGACTCCAGGGCAGGACTGTGCTGGACATGTGCCCCCACTGAGCTGGGCTCCCCACCATGGCTGGCCATGGCCAAGCCTCTGAAATCCCAAGCCCACCCCTGGCTTCTCTGACTTCCATCAAGCCTTATGTCTTGGTTTGAAAAGACAGATGTCTGCTAAGAAAGGCAGGAGCCTCTCTTTGAAATGGAGAATGTAAACCCCCCCCTCCAAATTATTACAATTTTGAAATTAAGGGGCTCTCAGGCAAAGATACATGAATAGGAATAACAGTTCTTTACTAAGAAAAATTAAAATAGAAATACAGCATTACAAAGAAACAAACCCCAAACACTGACAAAGTCAGAATACAACCTGACACCCCATCAGTCAGGGTGTTGGTAGCAGTCCCATTAAATGGTGGCTGCATCCTCCTGCAGTGACAGATGTGGTTCAGTTGGAGCAGTGCTCCTGTAGAAGGTGCAGTTTCCCTCCAAAGGTCCAGTGATAATGTAGAAGGGTCTGGTTTTCCTCTGGAATCCAGTGGGAAAAGGCTGCTCTGATGTTACAATTCACAGATTTTATCTAGGTAGGAAATGTTTGACTCCTCTCCCCCGGCTGGAGCAACTTCCAATGGGATGATGTGATTTTTTCAGTCATGCAGTGGGACTCAATGGCCATTAACAGGAGATATCTCCTGGAGGAAGGATGGGTAGTGAAAAGATAAAGAACCATGCCCCACCTGGTTTCAATGGATGGCCCATTAGCAGAATATGTCCCACAGAGATAAGGATCACTGCCCCACCTGGTTTCAAAAGATGGTGACAGAATAGATACTTTTGGTCACATCCTGTATTGCAACCTAAGATGCCTTGGAGCTGCTGTTTTACTGGACTTGTCCCATTTTTTGAAATCCAGAAATCAGGTCTCAGATAAGACTTGGGATGTGGTTTAGTTTTTAGAATTGTAAAAAAGAAAGAATTGATTTGTAAGTGAAATTTATTTGGTTTTCTCTGCTGTGGGAGAGATCAAAGCTTCTCTGAAAGAAAACAATTTTTCTGCTTTTAAAGTAGTTTTGACTTCACACTGAAGAGGCATTCCTGCTTTCAGCCAGCTGCCTGATACTCTCTGGAACTGTGGGGAGGTCACTGCCCCTGCTCTGATGTTGCTCCACATTTCTGCTCCCCAGTGCAGAGGGGTAGAGCTACCCCTGTGAGAGACTGTCAGGAATGTTTATACACTTCTAGCTGGACTGAGAAAAAGACAATAAACCAGTCTAGAGTCTCATTTATAATTACCCAGTGGGAAGGAAATTAAAGTGACGGCATTGAAGTTCTCACTCTCTCCTGGTGACATTTAGACATGGGGTTGCACTTGGTAAAGGCAAAGCAATCAGCCAAGTGCACAGCCTCACACAGCCCCATTTCATGTGCAGAGCCCTGCCAGTGAGCCAGACAGATCCTTTTCTCCCTCATCCAGGTATTTTATTAGTCTCCTGTCATTTTGGAGCAGACAATGACATAATTGAATTTAAATAAACTAGACTACAGTCTCCTATGGTCTAGTGAATATTTATGTCACTCAAGCATCAGGAGACCTCTGGAGGGGTTTGGAGTTCTGTTTCTTTTTTTTTTTTTTTTCCTTAAATACTTTAAAAAAAATCAAATGTCAATGACATTTTCTGGAGTAAATGGTTCTAATAGAGCTGCACAGAGATTTGGATGGTCATATGCTTTTTGTGTGACACAAAGAAACAGGATTAGTTTTACATGGAAGGCAGAGTCATAAGGCTCCCCACAGGCATCTCAGGAAATGCTGATTCTTCCTGACTCAGGTGGATAAAAGATTATGACACAAATGGTTACTTTTAAAGAAAATATCTTCTGCTCAGAGGATGAATTTTTATCTCTAATGTAACACTAAAAAATTAACAATCTGTTTCTTAGATCAGGGGAGCTGTATATATCATGTTTTATGCTGCTCAGGAAATGGGGAAGGGAGAGCAGGGGGCGGATGCTGTAGCTTTCACCTGAAAGTGAAGGGTGGAAAATTGCCTGAGCTGCTGGTGAATAGGGCCAGGTTCTTGGCCACATAAATATGTTGGTTACAGTTCACAGTGGGAGGAAGATGGGTGCATAGAGTTTACCTAGAGTTAGACTCTGATTTAAACAATTTTATGGAAAATAATGGGAATGGTGGGGAACTGCTTCTGATGGAGCTCCTCCTCCAGGGGCAGATGTCATTGCCATCTGCAGTACCAGAGGAGTTTGAGATACCCAGAGCAGCACAAGGGCTAAAATGATTCTGTCCAAGGGCTCAGATTGACCTTGAGCATGGAAAATCAATCCCAGTCTGACTTTAGCCCACAGACATGGACACTTGTGACCTTCACCTCCTGGGAGTGATGGGACTTTCTGGAGAGTCCTTAAGCAGGTATTGAACCATCTCCAAGGAGATGTTGTGGTTGATCTCATGTCCAGCTTGCTCGACGAACTGGCATTTAAGAAGTTCTTGTCTTTCCTTTCATTTTTTTTTTTTTTATCTGACTGCAATACCCCTGGTTAGCAGGCAAGGACCAGGCACTGAGAGCACCTCTCTGTGTGGTTCTGACAGCTGAAACCTTCTCCCTCTGCATTAAGCTTCCATGGGATTTAGAATAAATGTTGCCTGCATTCTTCTGCTGAAAAACAAAGCAAACTTGCATAGCAAAATAATTAGCATGTGGGTCATCGGTTGTTACATAGCAAGTCAGACATTATTTAACTTTGCAGAAAATCCTGTGCTAGGGGTTTTATTGAGAAACTCCATTTGTTTTTAAAAACCCTAAATCAATAAATCCTAATTAAAATCATATGTCAGATAACTAGTAGTCCTTAAGATTTTGGTTTTATACCCAGGAGGATTCTAGCTTACTGATGACATAAGTGTATTTATTTACTGACTAGATCAATAGCCTGCTCAATAATTGTTTTTTGCCAAGGTTACAGGCATTTGGCTGGAAATAATTAAAAGTGTTGGTGATGATGTATTTTTTTTTTAACTTTTGTTCTAATACCTGAAGGAGCTCCTGCCTGGGTGCCTCGAGTCTCAGACAGAGCTGTGTTTAGTTTTATGTGCACTCTGATAATTAGATTTGTTTAATTTGCTATAACCTGTCTTCCAAAATTTGGCACCCATGTGGCCACAGTACGTGCCCTAAAGCTGATATGGAGAAGTATTACAGCATTTCCAGTTTCAAATTAGGTGATATTTGTCTGCAGTGGGAAATACTGAGAAATACTGGAAATACTGAGGTTTGGATGCAAAGAACTTTGAAGCTCCTGAGTGAGCTCTGGACAGAGCTCTGTGACACTACAGGATGTTGGTGTGGGTAAAGATCTCCTTTCACTTGCAGTATTTCTGAACTGCCCTGTGTGGGTTATTTATAAAGAATGGTTGCACTGTTCCAACAGTGCCAACATACAGAAGATGGTGAAAGTGATTAAGAAGTCCTGCTTTGAAGCACCATGCTCTTTCATCAGCAAGCCTCCGTGAGGGTGGCTGGTAAATCCCTGCAGTTCTGTCAGGAACAAAGCAGCAAAGAGTGACAGAATAGCTCTGAGAAGCAAAAATTCTGGGGAAAATGGGAAATCCAAAGAGTAGCTAGTCTTTATTTTGTGACAAAGATGCTCTCAGAAAGATTAGATGTTTCTCTGAATTGTAGTCCCAGAAATGTCTCTAAACTAGCAAAATTGCCTAAGAACTCATTTGGTCTGACATTAAATACTTGAGTATTGCATTTAGTTTTGGGGGTCTGACTAATGTACATTAGATTTCTTTTCATGGGTGGTTTCTTCATGGTCAGTTCCAGAGTACTTTGTCACTCAGTGAGTTTGATACTCCTTCTCTTGTCCTTGGCAGAGGCTGTGCCAGCAGATCCCTCTGTCTCCAAGAGTTTCTGTGCAGTCAGGCTGCTCTGGGCAGGGTGGTTCTGCTGGCACACACTCTCGCACAGCTCATAATAAATACCTCTGACTTCTGCATCCCAGCCTTTTCCCAGGGCATCTGCATGCACAGAAGCCAGCCATACATATTTATCACTGAGATGGAACAATAATTAGGAAATGTTTCATTTGAATTACGCTCCCTACGCTTGGCGTTGTGCACAAATACATCGGGCAGTGAACATGGCTTGATTGCAATGGCACAGCTAGAGAGGAAATGTCTCTGGTAGGAGGAGAGCTCCAAACTGATCACAGTGACAGCTTTTATCATGCTCTTTCTTCATCCCTTTTCCCGTAGGTTAAGCTCAAGTCATTGATGCAATATCCCAGAAATAACATTTCAGTCTATTCCCAGACGACCTCCTCAGCTGTGTGTTTGGAGCCACTTGCACATAAATTACAGGGAAAGCTTATAGGAGCATAAAGTATTTTCAGTAAAACCTAAACCCTTTGACTTTTAAGCTTGCTCATGACAAACATCCCAACTACCGAAAAACTAGAGCACATCCTCAGAGAACAGGATCTTTCAGCCTCCATAATCATTTACAAAGAGAAAGGCATTGCAGATGTGATGGTTAGAAATGAGCAGCCTCTTCAATGCCAGTGCATCATGGAATCCGAGCAAGTAGTTGACTTTCTCAGATTTAATCCTGCTTTTTTGGCACACCCCTAATTAAAACTGAAGAGTAAAACATAGATTTTGTGCTAAAAACATATAAAAATATAGAAGCAGACATACATTTGTTCATGCATTTGTATAAAAGAATTAACGTGAAAATGTGTTCTTCACTGGAACTCTAATACCTCCAACAGGAAAAGCCATCAGATTCTTGAATTATCTTTCTCTGACAATATCATAAACCTAAAGAACTACTTAGTCTAAGTGCTTGCTTTTACATGGATAAATATAGGTAGGATGATTCACTCTTAAGAGCCAGATTTGCATAACAGGACAATGGCAGTTAAGCACCTAAATGCCTAGAGCAGATTTTCCAGCTTCCTTACATCCCAAAGCTGTCACTGATCTCTCTGCAACATAAATTCTAGGAAGCTGAGCCCCATTTGTGGATATAAAACATCCATGTTGCAAATACCTGGCCCTAAAGTTGAGTTTCTCATTTTGAACCCATTTGCACTTGTGATGATTCCCACAGTGCAATTTAATTAATGATTGCCCTCCTCAACAAGAGAGCCCCAGAAAGGTCTGCACAAGGAAATGAAAGGATGGAATCACAGTCAGTGCAACCTTGATGGAGTTAGATTGCCACCAAAGCATACTAGGGGCTCTTTAGTTGGGGTCAGTCTTCAACACAGAGCCCTAAAGCAAAGCAAATCACTTCTCATGAAGAGAAAGAAAAGTAGAAATTGAACTTTATATGCTTGGAATATTGGCTGGGGTAGGAAAAACGTTTTTCACTGATTTAGTTGAGTTAAAAATAAATATTTTCTTTGAAGTGTTCTTGGCATGTCTCAAGTTACAAGATTATTTCATGAAAGCTAATGCAGTCAAGCTATGCATCCAGAGCCTATTGCTCCTTGCTTTCAAAGACTCTCAGGCATCCTCATGGGAGCATGCCTCGTACAAGTAACATTTTCTCCAGTTAACCAGAAAATATAAACCCAAGGACAGCCCGTCCAAAACAAGCATCAATTTCACAGGATGACAACTTATGCGTTTGGAAGGCACTGCTTTTTGTGTATCTGTAGGACTGACAAAGTCAAACTAATAAATAACCATAAATCAGCTTACAAATGGTGGTTTTTTATTCATCTTTTCATTCTCTGTGTACTGTGGCTGGCTTGGTGGCAAACAACTGAGCTCTGTTTGTGAGACCCCATGCTTTCCAGCTTTCCAGGGACTGCCAAGTGCACAAGCACTCTTGCTCTTGAAGCTTTCAGATTTAATTCCTAGGTTCAAACAGTGTCTCTAGTAAAATTTGTAGAAACTGGCTCCTTTCCTTCCTAAGGCTACTTTCAGATCATTTGTTCACAAGTTTGTTGTTTTGGAGAAAATAAGCCACAGGCTGAGCAGAACATGGGAAAGCTGTTCCCTTCAGTATTTTAAACAATGCTGCAGGTGAATCCTTGTCTCTGTTTCCTCCTTACTCAGATGCCTCAGGAGTTGATCCTTATCCTTTAAGCCCACTAGGACATGTCCTCTCTGCTCCCATTCCTTTCTGGGCAGTCTTGGGGCAGGGTTCAGGTTTTCATAGTAGTAGTAGACCCTTTAGTGAAGAGAATGGGTCTATTCTGTCAAAATTTGCTCTTGCTTTCTCCTCCCAGACTGGAATTACATTTTCTGTCAGGAGATTAGCTGCTCACTTGCCCATCTGAGACCTGGTCTGGGCACTAGCCCAGTCCTTCTGACTGAAAGCTTATCAAGGCTGTCCAGCCCTCCTTTGTGAGCCTTGTGTGAAGGCACGGATCTCTGGCCAGATTGGTTTCCGAAGGTCCTGGTGGAGATGTGGAGAAGATTTTGCTCTCAAGGACAGCCAGGCATAGTTCAAAGCACAGCACCAAGTAGTGCAGACCGAGAACAATGCATGCACATGCATCAGTGTGCAGCCACTGTTCACACCTGCACTGGCAGTCATTCTTGAAGAGAAGAATCTCTTTCACAGCAGCAGTTTTCCCTGGTAACATTTCTGAGCTTTTCTGTAGCAATTTGCTCTTCAAACCTTGACCCTGCACCGCCCCATTAGATGCTGAGCAGGTGTAATGAAACATTTGGTACCTGCTGCTTTGGATATCCAGGTGAAAAATACTGTCAGCATCCAAATTCATGCAATCCTGGTCCATGATCCCTTCCTTAGACAGAAATTGGATTTTCCCTGAAATCTGGTTTTATTATCAGATTAGATCCTCTCCCAAGAAATATGCAAATGAGAGGACTAAAACTGTATGGATTGGTTCATGTCACAGAATTGGTGTTGTCCCAGTGAATTATCATTTATGAACACTGAAGAGATCTGAGTAAAATAAACTGTAAGTCATCTCAGAAATAATAAGGGATATCCAGCCTATGTCCTTAATAACCTACTGTAGAGAGCTCAGCTACTGCTTCTTAATACTGAATATTCATGAAGTCATTAAATGAATAATTGGGATACATTTACACTTTATTACTGTTATGGAATAGCCTGGGCACCTTAATAAGATGCTGATGATTCATTTTGGCATGACAGGAAGAGGGTGCAGAGGGAATTTGTCAGTGTGACTTGCTAATGCAAAAATAATTGTTCCATTTTCCAACTTCAATGTCATGATAGACACTGATGTTTAAGAGTGATTCTGCCTCGTAGTCCCTTCCAGTGGGTATTTTGAGAGATTTGTATAGAGCCAGGGCTCCTTCTATGTCTGCAGTAAATAAAGAACTGGGGAAGAGTAGGCAGAAATATTCCCCCAAAAAACTCAGAGTTGACAAAGAGCTCCTGTATGTTGTAGATCAATTCTGATGCACTTGATAGATGAGAGGGATTAGATGAGTAATCTGATTAGAATGTAATAGTCATGGAAGGAGCTTTCCATTACAGTGAGGCCTTGACTCTCAAAATATAATGAAACTTCCATGGATCAATTTAATTATAAGTGAGCTATACAAATATTTACCATGGCCAGATATTGAAAAGTTACATTCCTCCACTATAAGTCAGCTCCATGAATGTATCTGCTGTAAAGATATAAATAGGTTTCCAACGGCAGTATATATAAAAGTTTAAACGAAAATTAGGTTTAAAACCTGTGTTGACTAAATCCAGTGTGATTATTTTTATTCATGGTGATGCTTTTTTGGGATACCTAAAAACAGAAGCCAGACAAAATCAAGGGAATAAAAAGCAGTTGTATTTATTGAAGGGCCTTCAGGTACATTTAGGGAAGACAAAGCCAAAAATGGATGACAGGTCACAGGTTTTCACACTTTTACGAGTTTGGTCCATTTGCACATTGGGGGTTAATCTTCCAATTACAGCTTCAGGTAATGAAGTCATTTACCCCAAGTTTGCTGCCCCCTGTTTAGATTTTTTGGGGCCCCAAGACAAGATGAGGTATCCTTGATTCCCAGGCCTGGAGAGGAATTGTTGTGTCTGACCAAAATAGGAAAGCAGCAGCTCACACTGTATATGGAGTTTAGAGTTATACACTAAAGAATTGCAGGATTACAAATATATGAAAAATAAAAAAAAAGCTAAAATCCTTAGGTGTCACATTGCAGCTAGTCTGCAGCTGCAGCCCAAACTCAACCAGCCTAGAAGCAAACAGGGAAGTGATGATAGGATGGATTTGAACACATCCAAAGGATCCCAGTTCATTGAATACTAAGTGCAGATTATCATTGCCCAGGGAAATGCGCGTGTTAAGACCCCAACCAATCACATGTGTATATCCAGGACATTCAAACCCTCTATTTAAGAAGGGTCTAGGAACAATAAAGAACCTTTTGTCATATGAATCTCTAAGGGGTCGTATCTCTGTCTCCAACCATGACCCCAATTATTCTAATACTTGGACATCAATGGTCACCTCCTAACTGGTGCCTTTCCATTGAGTGCCACTGGTTCCCCTTTCCATTGGGTGCCACTGGTTTCCCTTTCCATTGAGTGCCACTGGTTCCCCTTTCCACTGGGTGCCATTGGTTCCCCTTTCCTTTCCATTGAGTGCCATTGGTTTCCCTTTCCATTGAGTGCCACTGGTTCCCCTTTCCATTGAGTGCCACTGGTTCCTCTTTCCATTGACTGCCATTGGTTTCCCTTTCCTTTCCGTTGAGTGCCACTGGCTTCCCCTTTGCATTCCATTGAGTCCCATTGGTTTCACCTTTCCATTTCACTGAGTCCCACTGGTTTCCCCTTTCCATTCCATTGAGTGCCATTGGTTTTCCTATTCCATTGGGTGGCACTGGTTTCCCCTTTGCCATGAGGCTGCTGGCAGCAGGGCTGAGAGCCTGGGCTGACCTGGCCGCCAGGAGCCCACCCAGGCTTTGCCTCGTGGAATGGGGACACAGTGGCTGCTTCGGGGAGGGCAGGGAAGATGCCATGGGAGGAATGTGGCCTTGGCAGTGTCTGTGTGTGAACAGCTTCCCCAGGACCCAGGAGGAGTGAGGAGTGAGTGGGACAGACAGAGCACACAGAGAAGTGAGGATTCAAGCCTTGAGGCAGCTCATACACAAGGATTTCCAGACCATGCACTTTACATCTGGCAGGCAGTTCACATTGTATGTCTTTGATAAATAGCACTTATTAAAGAGTTAGAAATATCTCCTTCCCCAGAGAAGCTGTTTCATACATTTTTCAATCTTCAGATGAAATGAAAAAGTTTAATGAAAAAGCCCCCATTCAAAAAGCCTTGAAAAAAGCCATGAAAAAGCCTCTCCCAATGAGCTTCCAGTCAACGTTTTCCTGAAGTATATAAATTCTTAATTTGTTGTAGATAATGTCTACCAGATGATAGTACCAGGAGCACAAGTGGAAATGAAAGAACAGCAGACTTGGAACAGAGGTTATTAAGCACTTTTTCACTATGAGAAACATTAACGAGCTGACTTGAGGCAAGGCTGTCATGGCAAGAGAGGAGACAGAAAGGCTTTGGAGCTGCCTTGTGGAGCAGGTCAGCCCTGCAGGGATGGAGACAAAGCTGCTTTCCCTGAGGGGCAGTAAAACACCCCCTGAGCAATGTTGAAAGCCTAAAAATACACGTTCTTTTCATCTTCCCTTCTGCATTTTTGATAGTGCTCACATATAATGCAGCAGTGTTGGTGTATCACATAAATCCAAGATTTCTGAAGGAGTTTTTCATGTCTGTACTTTTGGAGAGGGGACCTCTACAGCTTGTCCAGAATGGGGATAAACAGCCTAGAATGTGATGTGCTTTAGTGAACGGCTGAAAATGCAGAAAAGGCTATTAGGTAATAATATAATAATAATAAAAGCCTTCTTATCATATGGTAAGACTCATCAACAGCACTTACCAGGCTTTGCACTAGGATTTATCACATTATCTCTCTTTCTTAGATGAGGAAAGAGGCTTACCAAAAAGCAATTTTCCAAGCGCAAACAATCAGTGGATGAATAGGGGATAGAGTGTGAGTTTTGATGCCTCTGGCCAGAACCAGAGATGGAAAATAGCAGCTTAGCAATTAGAACACCTGGGTTTTTTTCTTATTTGTTTAGGGAAAGGGCTAATTCTTTTCAGACAAATTCTCATTAATCTTTTTCCCTTATGACACTGACATTTCTAAAGGGGACCAAACAATTATCCACTATGAAATATTTGACCTGAAACAAAACATCACATTTCATTTGTGTGGGCGCTTGGTGAGACAGCATATTGAAATGAAAACTGGAACTTCTAGCTTGCTTTGAAAAGATGTTCCAGTTTTTAGAAAAATCACAGGATTTAGAGCCTGGCTTCCTGGGGAAGAACATCCTGGAAAATGTCTGGTTATATGTGTGCTGTACATGAGCCTGTCCTCAATCATTTTTGAACTGTGCACCTCTCAGTTGAGAATATTTGTACTGATCTACCACAATCTATCAGTGTAGTGAGGAAATGTGTTCCTCCTTCTTACATTTGGCAAAACAGTAGTTGGTGCTGATCCTGTGCCTGTATGTTCCAACATCCTCCTTCCACTGCAGCTGAAATTAATTTTAAGGCAATTTCTCCTATTTCCAAACGAAAAGAAAATCCTCACACTGCAAAATGCAGCTATTGATCTGGCTCTAACCAGAGAAATCCTTTTGAAATGAATTTCCTATAAAGCAGTAAAACTTACTGCTTTAATAAATTTACAGTGCAAAACTTACTTGATAATGCAATAAAATGTTATCTCAATCATGGAACAGATTTGAGGGTACCTTTTAAATGAGCTGGTGTTTCCTCTTTGCAGAAACTCCAGTGCCAAGTCAGATGCAAGCTTATTCCAAAAAATACAGGTCTGGTGCAAGGGTATCCTTGTGACAAGTTTCCAGCAGGGACTGTAGGAGCAATTATTCTTTTAGAGCTATTAGTAATTTCTACTGTAACTCCTCACAATGGCAGAAAGCTTCAGTACTGGAAAAACGTGGATGGGCTGAGATTGAATTTAGTTTTTAAATGTATATTACTAACTTTAAAGTGATTTTTCTGGAAAAATTAGGCTTGTCAACAATATACTTACATGTTAAAGAGAAATGTCTTAGCATTAGAAAACTTACTACCATCATTTGGATTTTTTAAATAAAATATTCATAAAGCCAGATCTGAATTTCAAAAAGAAAAATAGCCTTTAAATTCTGAAGTAATATATTCTCCCATCTCATTAAAAAGCAGAAATGTATCTTGGATCTTATATGCTCTTCCTCATTACAAGACTATTTATATGACACTCTGATAGACATCAGCTCTTCTTAAGCTTACAGCCCTTGAAAATCATATAAAATACCTTCCTCACTGTTTTAGCCTAATTTTTCATTATTTATAGCATACAACAGCTCAACTCTCAAGGTCACACTCCAAAGAAGGTTTTGTTATATCTCAGAATTCCAATCAGCTGAAAGAAAAAAACACCACAGAAAATAGAGGGAAGGCAATCAAGAACATAATACGGTTTTGGTAAATGCTTTTCAAGGGTGGAGAGTTCCTGCGGCGCTTTTTAGCAAAGAATTTACTTTAATGGTAAAGTACATTAAATTTACATTTAACTAATGGCAAATTGCACTGGGCTTGAGTGAATGTCCATGTGATGTGCAGCAACCACCAAGAAATTAATGTTGGCAGTTTGACTGGGTTTTGGTTGGGTTTGTTTTTTTGTGTTGTTTTGTTTGTTTTGGTTTTTGGTTTCTTTTATTGGTGTTTGTTGGGGGGTTTTGGGGTGGGTTTTTTTTTGGGAGGTGGTTTTTTTGTTTGGGTTTTTTCTGTGTGTGGTTTGGTTTTTTGTGGTTTTTTTGGTTGGTTGGTTGGTTTGGTTTGGTTTGGCTTGGTTTTTTTTGTTGGCTGCCAAATGTTGACCACAGTGCACCAGATTTTAACCCTGCTGGCACTGTGAGGCCGCAGGCAATGGCACAAGTTTCTGTGACAGGTAAACAGAGGACATGAAGCCCAGTGTTGGCTTTTGAGAAAAGCTCTATGCTTGGCACACACACACTGTGTTCTCTTAACAACAGAATTACACTGAAAAAAGGCTGTGTAACATGCTATGGAGTTCTGGAAATTTGTATCAGGATGTAAACTGGCTTGGATTGAACACAAAGCATAAAATAAAAAACAGTAATGGGAAGGGTCAAGACCACACTGTAGTTCAGCCCTGTCCAAAGAACAGGAACTCCTTGGACTCATTGGATTCTTCCAAGCTCCTGAACTGGCTAAAGCTGCAGGTCATTGTATTCTCAGCAACCGTGGCAATGGTGGCAATGTGCCAGAAGAAAAGTCACCCTAATTCCAAGTCATTAAAGATTCCAAGTCATCCAACTCATCAAAATGGTACCATTTCTAACACAAATAATTAGGTAACTAACCAACCAAATAAGTAAATTCAATTGGATGTTGTTCTCATCCTTACATAAATACCCCATTCCTCTCTTTCTGCTGAAGGTTTTATGCTGTCACGAGAATGTGTTGTGGACTGCTGGTAAAAATGCTAAACATTCAAAATCTCCTGATTGTATATTTATGGCCCAGAACACTGTATGATTTATTTCACCTATTATCCACTGAAAGGGTTCATCATTTATTTGTCTCTTTACTTTCTAGTCTGAGAAGGACATGGGAGCAGCACCATGTAAAGAAGGATGCCCTTCCCTCCTCTCAGAGGATTCACTCTCCTGAGCTGCCCGCAGAGCTGGCCCAGAATCTTCCCTTGGGAAATGTAGGCCTGCAGCATTTATCATGGCTTGCATCATGGGTACCCAGTGGAAATGAGATGAGAATTTGGCCACTGCACCCAAGTGCTTTCCATCTATCTTTGCTGATGAGTTTATTATCCTAATGCCAGTGGTATATTGCAGTTCAACATCTTCTCTTCAGGAGTGCCACAATGCTTCACAGCATAGCCATGCACTGCTGCTGCCCATCACCCACCAGTGTCCTGCTAAACACCTGCTAATGGCACTGCTTTGATTTAAATTTGGAATAGGTCCTTTCCTTCTGTTGCTCACCAGTAATAACCTATGCTTACGGGAAAGAAACCAAATAATTATGTGAGAGAAACAAAGCCTGCAGTGCTAGGACAGTTTTATAAGGGCATCAAGCTCAATGACTCTTCAACAATTTTTTCCTTTGCCTCAAAATCTGTTTTCATTTGAGATACACATTTTCATGTGTATCTCAAATGTATGAGAACTCTGGTGAGCTCCTCCTGAAGTCTATAGCTCCCATCATGTGTGCCATATGTGCTTGTTCTAGTTAGGAGTCTCCCAGTTCTGTATCTCACTATGGAATGTCTGGTTCTCACTGGCTGAGATTCTCAGCATTCTGATAGATCTAAAAGCATCATTTTTTTTCCCATAGGCCAAATCTTGACATTACTGAGCATCCTTTGGGTTTACAACAGCAAAGTCTTACGGATCTTCCTTTAAATAAACATTACAGCACCTTCAGCTTCATTCTTGCCGTGTGTCCAAGTCCTGCTGACAAGGTGGCTCCTGACTCCACTGAGCTGTTTCACTCACAGCCTTCTTTTCCCACATGCCACGGCCAGAGCTCCTGAGCTGCAGAGCCAGCTTTGCATTAAATGCACAGAGCTTGAACAAATGGTATCAGCCAAACTTCTATATGTCATCAGTCTCACACAGAACCTGGGGAACTGGCAGCCTCAAAAACCTTGTTTCTCTTTCATCTCTCTTTGCACCTTTTGTTCTGAAACGTCCTACAGAGATTCAGCAGGGTGTCTGTTGTGTAGCCCAACATTTTCCACTTTTGAGACATTTAACACTTCCTAACAGTCATAAGATTTCTGCAGAGTCATGATGAGCAAGCCCAGAAGATCATTTAGACTGAAGCTGCTCAGATCAGCCTGGGGAAGAAACCTCCAAAGAAGGAAAAGATTTGGGCAGAGTGCACATTTTGGCTATCGGGACATGTCGTGACACACTTTACACCACCTGCACAATGTAGCTAACAAAGCATCACTCAGGGTGTGGGGCAGTCTGTGGAAATGTTCTTTATGCTGACAGCTGACAAAAGAATTACTATGCTGGGATTGTTCACCATGTTTTTATGCAGTGAAGAGTCCCTGGAAGCAGAACAGACTCAGAACAGGACAACTCCCACTTGTGAGAGGCTGAAGGACTTCTCAGCCCCAGCGTGGTGCTGTCTTGGGAAACTCTGTCCTGCTGCAGAGATCTCTGGGCTTTTGCTAATAAATCCTTATTCCAGTGCACCAAAATAAATACTTTGCACTATGTGGCACCTTCCACATGGAAATTCCGAGGCAACTTAGAGATATTGGTTAACCAGACAAGAGAGTTAGCCCCCAGATGGGAAGCCTGAGACTTTTGTCACTCAGTCATGTTCCCAAAGTGCTGGGAAGTGAATGGCGGCATTAGAGAAGCCTTGGAGCAGATGCAGAGCTCCAGCTGTGAACTGGCTGCTAACAGCAGTCACAGCACCAGCTGGGCAGGTGCTCTCTGCACTGTCATTGTTACCTTCCCTTGCCAGAGATGATGCCTTAGGATTTTAGCTTTCTATTTTTCATCTATTTGCAATCCTGCAATTCTTTAGTGTATAACTCTAAACTCCATATACAGTGTGAGCTGCTGCTTTCCCATTTTGGTCAGAAACAACAATTCCTCTCCAGGCCTGGCAATCAAGGACACCTCACTGTCTCAGGCCCTGAGAAATGGAAACAAAAGTGAGTTGGGGGGAGCAAACTTGGGGTAAAGGACTTCATTCCTGAAGCTGCAATTGGAAGATGAACCCCCAGTGTGCAAATGGACCAAACTTACAAAAGTGTAAAAACTCATGACCCATCATCCATTTTTGGGTGTAGCCCCTGGGGGGGCTCGGTCTGCTCAAAATGTACATGAAGAGCCTTCAATAAATATATCTGCTTTTTATTCTCGTAGCTTTGTCTTCCTTCTGTTTTTAGGTAGTCCCACAAAGAGACATCAGAGGTACCAAAGACACTGCATTTCAGAATGTCAGATTTAATATGTGTCCAGCTGTGATTTTAACTGGCAGCTTCTGCAAACAAGGGAGCAGTGAGAGCAGCCCATCACCACATGGATCAGTGTCTCTGGGGGTGCACCTGCCGTGAGGGCACCACCCTTCTCCTCTTTACAAACAGCATTTTCCTTCACCAGACATTGAGAGTGGTTGAGGCCCAATGCAACTTGAAAGGAAAATAAATGGAAACATACAGCCCTTAGTTAAAATAACATTTTAAAAAGGAAGGTAGAGTTTCAGTGATTCATAACAAGAATTGTGACAGGGAAGAAGCGAGGTCACCCTGAAAAATTTAAGGAGCCTTAAGCAGGATTTAATTTGTACAAAAGTATTCGCAGTGCACCTTGAGGCAGCAGAGCTATAAATCATGCTGTTTCAGGGCTCATTTATCACCATAGTTTGCCCCAGGATTTGGCAAAGGAGAGAGAAGCCTTCCAGCTGTTTCATGCAGCAGAGTGGCATTGATAAACGCAAGCCTGCAAAGTAAACAATAAAATATCAATTATAAGTAAGACAGTTGCAAGGAGGCTGCATTGAATTAGGTTTCCTGGGCCTTGCAGAGTTGTCTAGATAGTGTCTTCCTCCTCACTGGTGGCACCCATTCCTGCATATTTGGAGCTGAAAACAGTGACCCAGGCTTGACAGCACTTTGTTATCAGCAGCAGGTGGGCAGGGAGTGAGCCAGGCTGGAGGCAGGAGCTGGTCACTGTCCTGCTGTCCTTGCCACACTCCTGGCAGCACAGCAGGGCCAGCAGGGACACTTGGGGTTATTTTCCTCTGTAGAGGGATCTCTGTGATGAAAGCTAATGCTTTCTCAGGTAGGGAATGATAATGAAAATTATTCAGAGTACCTGCACTCAAATACAGCCATGGTAAGAGAAGAACCTGCTGGCCAGGTGGGTGAGGCAGTCTGGCTGTGGGGTTTGCAGCTGCCAGCTGGGGCAGAACCTTGCCAGCTGCGTGGTGCTCACTGGGACTCTGTTACAAATGGATGTGGGGGTTCAGGTAAGTCCCTCTGCCAGGCAGGAGCCTTATTGAGGTGCCCAGCACCCCAAAACCCACTGTCATTCACAAGTTCTTTAACAATGACTGATTCAGTCTGTTAGAGAATGTCCTGGTTTGGAGGACAAGTGTCTGCTAAGAAAGGCAGGAGCCTCATTTGAAATGGAGAATGTAAACCCCCTCCCTCCAAATTATTACAATTTTGAAATTAAGGGGCTCTCAGGCAAAGATACATGAATAGGATAACAGTTCTTTACTAGGAAAATTAACATAGAAATACAGTATTACAAAGAACAAACCCAAACACTGCCAGACTCAGAACACAACCTGACATCCTGTCAGTCAGCGTGTTTGCAGCAGTCCCATTCAATGGTGGCTGCATCCTCCTGCAGTGACAGATGTGGTTCAGTTGAAGCAGTGCTCCTGTGCAGTTTTCCTCCAAAGGTCCAGTGATGATGTAGAAAGGTCTGGTTTTCCTCTGGAATCCAGTGGGAAAAGGCTGCTCTGATATTCCAAATCTCAGATTTTACGTAGGTAGTTTGCCTCCTTCCCCTGGCTGAGCATCTCCCAATGGGATTATGTAATTTTGTCAGTCATGCAGTGGGACTCAATGGCCATTAACAGGAGATATCTTTTGGAGGAAGGATGGGTTGTGAAAAGATAAAGAACACTGCCCCACCTGGTTTCAACAGACAGTGATGGAATACACAGCCCTGATCACATCCTGCATTGCAACCCAAGACTGAGAATGAATTATTAATTTAATAGACAGAAAAGTAACAGACATAACACTTAAAACAAACTAGTACTACACAGGAATAAAGATGAAAAGAGATTACTAGTAGGTGTATATATAGCATGGGGTTAAAGTTACCACTAATTTTACAGCATGGGAAGAAATAATTTAACTTAGGATTCAATGTATCTTACCATCCAATTGGTGGGGCACACACCGAGATCTTTTCTCTCCATTTCCAGGAAAGTAAGCATGGAATCTGCATCCAAATTCTGGGAGAAGTCCTGAGCATTTGTGTGTGTGTAAAGGCTTCTGCCTCCATGATAACTCTTGTGTCTTTTTGTAAAACAGAATCACTTGGTCAAGAATATTTCTTTTATCTCTTCCCACATCTGCTCTCCAGACTAAGATACTGATTCTTTGCTGGGGTCTGAGCCCCTTTGGCACTAGAGATGATCCCTCTGGGCCTTTCAGCCCCTGGGTTATCTCTCCATACCTGCACCAACCATCTGTGGTAGAGAGGGGGGACAGTCCTGCCACACCTGCCCTGCCCAGGTGGCCTGAGGACAGTCCTCCCATACCTGCCCTGCTCAGGTGGGCTGGGGAGCTCCCCAGGGCTGGCAGAGCTGTGTCCGTGCTCTCTTCTAGCTACATCCCACACCTGTGAGAGTCACCATGCCATGAACCATGTGCTCAGCTGCTGCTGGCTGCAGCCATGGGGGAACACTTTGAATTCACACTGTGGCAACCATATAGTTCACACATGGGAGAGGGACACCTCACTGTATCAATTTTGGACAGAAATGCAGCTACATAATGAATATCAAAGACTTTAATAACCTTTCATGTGACCAAATCACCTTCAAGTTCCACATGTACATATACAGCACCCAGCACAGCAAACTCCCAATTCTGAATCTCAGCACTTACCACGTGAAAGTATAAATTCAGTCAGGATAGCTTGTGACTTTTTTTAGCAAAGGCTTCTCATCTTTATCCAAGCTGTTAGTTGCCATTGCATGTTAAAACTGTTGTAAACTCCCTGCAACTCCTTTAATTTGTAAAAATTAGGATGTGTGTATGTAAACATGCTGGATAAGAGAAAGTGGATGGTGGAGCTTTGTCTGCTGCCCTCTCCTGCTATGAGTGATGGAAACCCAGTGTAATTCCACAGCACCAGTTCTCTGACTTGATGCTGCTGCCACAGAGGAGACTGTAAAGCCAAGGAAATATCCAAAATCGGTTTAGCAGCAAAAAGAACAAGTTTTTTATGACCGATAGACAATAAGAATCCTACAGACTTGCCTTAGTGCCTATTTGTTCAGGGGGAATTCAAGCCACAAATTATAGATGATTCCTTAATTGTAGAGATCTATGATTTAAAAACTACAATAGTTTTTCTATAATTGCTTGTAAAAATTCATGGATATTGTTAAGGAGTCTAATTTTTCAGACTGCTTTTGGACATGATTTTTACTAGGTATTATTGTATTATAGGACTATTTATGTTTTTCCAGCAATCTAGTTACTGCATTATTAGTTAAGCTCATTAGCCTAAGTGACTGAAGGCAGATTGGTGTGCTGCAGGAAGCTCCTCTACATCCAGCTTGTCTTGGATGCCTTCTGCTTGCCAAAGGAACCCAGCCCATTTCCAAGACACCACTGGTTTTTGGTGGCACTGAGTTTGTCTGACAAGGAGCCTTAGTCTTGACAGAGCAGCTTTTCACCTGGTGTAGAGGGGCTGGAATGATTCTCCTTCTGCTCGGTGAAATTCTGGCCCTCTGGTTGTATCACTTCCTTAAAAACAACTGACCAGTTTAAACTGATCAAGAAGGAAATAGAAATATTTTCAAGCCTTCTAAACCTGCGAGCAAGTGGAATTGCTGGTGTTTTATTAATTTATCAACATCTCATGGAAATTCCTTGTTTTCTGTAGCAGCCATCAACCCTTCTAGAAAGCACAAGATGCATGACCCAACCATGTAGCTAATCTGACTAAATAATAAGAATTCAGCAATTTAAAGCACTGGATTCTGGCAGGATTCTGTAACTTCAGGGAGCTCAGCCTGGTTAAATGTGGCTCATGCACAAGAGCCAGCACTCTGATGCCTTCATCTGCTCCAGGAGGAGAGAAATGCCTTCAGGCTCAGAACTCCTGTGGGCAGGCATAGATGGAGCAGGGGCAGGGCAGGATGGGGCTCCACTGGCATCTCCCAAACCAGGATTTGTTTGCCCCAAACACCAGCCAAGGCTGCTCAGTGTACATCTCCACCCTTCCCTGCTCAGGCCAGCACTGCTGAGCACAGCCTTACAGAGCAGACTCCTGCATATAGATTATTTTAACTTGGTTACTGGTGAAATTAGGGATGTTTTCCTTCCTGGCTTGCCACAAATCTATTTAGATTTTTTTTCTTTTTAAAGAAAATGGACTCCAACAGTTATTTCTAGGGAATCCATTGCCTAGTGTATCAACTAATTGGCTTTTTCATTATTGTTCCTCAGGCTCTCATTTAGTTTACAGTTGGACAGACTGAGTCAGTGGTCCAGGTTCAGCCCTGCTGTGAGCCTTAAGGCAGGATCATAAACACCAATTCTTCTGTGTCTAAGCCCTCAGATCCCTTCTGCTTGAGTTGTAAGGTCTCAGCAGCTCACAGAATTTGGGAGCTTATAGGGGCTGTTAGTGTGGAATTGTAGACAAGATATTAAAAGTACAGTAATTTCACAACTATAAGGCACACTGGACTATAAGGTGCACTTTGTTTTTTGCAGCAAGGATCCATGCGCAACAAAGCAATGTATCAGTAACGGAATCGCGCGATCACGGGGTTTACTGGCAGGTGCTCAATTTGCAAACATTTTTCATGGATTGGAGTAGCCTTTAAACGCAGCCCCAGGCGCTCTCCCTGTGCCGCGAGCCCTGGCACTCCTGCCAGCCCCCGGTGCCGGATGGCATGGCTCTCGGTTCGGCTTGTACTTCCAGGTTGGCAAATTTCTGAACTTTGTCCATATATAAGGCACACCGGATTATAAGGTGCACTTCCGTGTTTCGATCAAAATTTTAGTCAAAAGGGTGCGCCTTATAGTTGTGAAATTACTGTAATTGTTTTCAAACTTAGTCTGAATGATGGTTAAGGAGACAAAATGGAAAACAAACCACCCTGACTTTCCCCTGGCTTTTTCACTAGCAGTCTCTTCAGGGTTACCCCAAGCCCGAGCAGAGCCTGTGTCCTCCCAGCCTCAGTCCCACAGATTCACAAAATCTGACAGGCAGGAGCTGGGGATGGTGTTATAGCAGCCTTCCTGCCCTGCTTATTAAACACAACTGCACTAATTCATCCAGCAAGGTGGAAACCCTTGGGGAAAATTGAGCAGTTGTGGCTGATGACAAGGCTGTGTGAATTTTCCTTTTTTTGCCCAGCCAGCTCCCCCTATGCTGGAGCTGTCCAGTCTGTGGTTCTCATCTGGGATGTAATTTATCATTTATGAAGGGCTCACACTGTCTTCACTCCTGCACAGGATTGGATTGGAGTCAGGCTGAACCCTAATCACTGCTTGGTGCTCCAGATCTGAGTTTTTTCTGACCAGACTGAAAGCTGTGCTGAGCTGTGCACTGCTGGTTTTCTCTGTCTCAGCAAACTCCCCGCAAATGTTTCCTGCCTTGCCAATGAGCCCTAATTTTCCAATGGCAAAAGGCCAGAACATCCTTATCCCAGCAAGTTAGCAGACCCCCTGAAGGTCCTGATGCACTGCTACAGCCTGTTATCTTCATTGCTTCCCTCTTCACATCACTCTCAGAGAGAAAGTTATTGATTATTCTGCCAGTGGTTGCTACACCAGAACATTTTGATCCCTCAAATGAAAGCATGTATCACGACTTATTTACTGAGCTGCAGCCAGTTTATCCAGAACATTTTTCTGTTACACGGCAGAGAGAATGACTGCCTTCAGGCCTAGCAAATTGGAAAATATTATCTCATCTCAGATAGAGGCTGACGCCAAATTAAACCTGACCTCTGTTCTTAGGGAGGGCTTAGAGCGGTCTGTACTGCTGTGATTCCACACCTTTCCAGCTCTGCTTCCTTCTGAGGGGCTGTGACACTGCCTGGGTTGTATCAGAAGCACCAAAATTGGACTTGCTGTGCCTGGCTCTGGTATTCAGAAGGTTCTGCACACAGCATTCCCCAGCCCCCTGGGGATCCTGTGTGTCCTGGACCATTTGTGCCTTTTGCATTGCACAAGGGAGGTAAGGGGGTGCAGCTGGGCATCCCTGTGCCAACAGCACCACCAAAGTTGCGTTTTGAAAGCCTATCCAAACAGGATCAACTGGGAGGGGCTGGAGAAGTGGCTTTAGTGCTGGCTCCACCACCAAACCCTGACTTTGTTGATGGGCAGCAGCAGCTGTCAGTGCCAGCCTGGCAAACCTGAAACTCATGGTTTGAGGCAGTGCCCTGTGCTTTATGGACTTGTCTGGAAGTGTATTAGCTCCCACTTTCCAATTTCCCATCTGCAGTCTCTATTATCAGCAACACATTTCAAAGCAAAAAGAGCACCACGTTAAAAATAGCAGCGCTTGCTTTCGGGGCAAGGAAGCAGCTCCTGCATTTGCTTTAAAAACTTAAAAATAATTTTAAAAATCTTGACTCATTCGAAGTGTTGACTTTCAGAATATATCCCACAAATCACAGCAGGGATCTTAGGTGTTTGACAAATAATTCCAAGATTAATACAGATATATATCCCTGAGTGCAAGGACTTTAATCAATCCCTAATCTCCCAGAGAAGCAATTTGACTTTACCTGACAGCACTGTGAAAGATGATCTGTGTCTATGTGACTGGTGTAGCAACAGAAAAAGCCATTTCCTCTTTTTATTACTATTCAATTTTTACTATAGAGAGCCCATAGTTGCTGAAAGCCATGTTGAGAGCCTTCCATTGAACACAGAAGGCTTTGGATCAAGCCCTTGGATACTTCCCTGCTAATAAATTACACTTAACGAGGCTGGCAACAGCTCTCTGAGTCTGAAGGTCTTTGAAACTCCTGAAGCACCAGCAGTTGAGCCTTGGACTGAAAAAACACCTGAAATTGTGAGAGCAGGCACGAGCTGGGAGCCCCCAGCATTCTGCTCTTCTCCCCTGCAGGGAGCAGCTGCCCCGTTCTACTCTCCCCAAATCCTTCAGAGCCCATTTGCTCCTTTCTGGGCAGCCCTGCAGGAGGTGATGGATTGCCTGGGAGCGTTTTCCAGAGCATTGGTTTGCCACTGGGATAACCCAAGGCAAACTGCTTGCCTTATTATATGTGCAATTAAAATGAGGGGCCCTAACACAGCATTCTGTACAAAAATAATAACAGAAATTCAACAGGTAGCTCTGAGAGCAGAGGTTGCTTAAACTCCAGCATATCCTGCAAGATGAGCTTCAGTAATAACTCACCAAGAGACCAAATATATCCTCTGATATGAGACACCACAATGGTTAAAAATCTAACAAAATACTAACAGAAGTGTTATCTATTGACATTATATATTTTGTACAGTATGTTCTTTATTGTCTGTTTTATTAATATATTAATAGAAGCATTTTACAATAGCATTACAGAGGATCAGAGAAAACAGCAGCAAATAAACATTTTCACTACGCTTTGGTTCTCTTTGATTTGGATAGTGAAACTTCAGATATGCCCACAGCAGAGCAGACTGAATTAATGTACCCAGGTACTTTTGTTTTGATCATGCAACATCCTTGAAAGGGATGGGATGATTCAGTGTCCATGGATTAACCCAGCAGTGATAGAACAGCATTGAATGCTGACTCTTTACCATTTAGGATCATGGTTAATGCTGGCTGAGACCATGGCACTGCTGTGCTGGGCATTTTACTCAATTGGGAGATTCCTCAAAAGACTGAAGCATTTAAATAGAGGAACAGGTAACCAGGCTTAAAAGTAGGGAAAAAACAAAGCAAAGCATGAAAAGTGGAAAAGCAGTGTCTGCGTCATTTGTGTTGAAGAGACAATTCCACTGTACGGGGTGTGCGGTGTTTGATTGCATCTCCAGGTGCTGCTGCAAGGAATACAGAAGCTGGAAAAGCTCTGTGCCCTGTGTTTTACCTGAACTGACCTTGTGCTTATCTTTTCTGGGGGGCTACCCACACAAACCTAAGTCTGAATTTCAAAATCACATTTTGCTGAAGTGGACTTCTGATCTGAAAAGTTAATATAGGACAGTTAAAGGAATATGGGTAGATCCATTTTGGCATCCCAATTTTGAAACACACGTATAATATTATATTACCGTTAGGTTAGCAGCTATATTTTTCTTTAAATCTAAAAGTGCAGATCTGGACTGGTCTGAGAGCAAGCAAGGGGAGCAGCTCTCTTGAGAGAGCTGTAGGGTTTTCAAACATGGGGATTTCAAATGCAGTGTAACTGCAGCTGTGCCCCTGTGCCAGGGGAGCACTTTGCAGCAAAGCTGAGGCTTTGCAAGCACATTTCCAGCAGACTGGGAATTTGCATAACCCAGCCATAAACCACTGCAAATCTTATAGGAAGTCAAGCCCAGTGTCAGCTATGGCCACTATATCACTGTATCTGAAAATACAGCTCCGTTGTGCCTTGACCTTTTCTGTTTGGAATTTGGATTTCCTAGCCCTTCTTCCATCTTTTTACAGAACCAGAGCCTCAGGGAAACATAAATAAATAAATCTTTTCCCCAGTTCATGTTCATGACACCAAATGATGTAATAAAATGAAATCTCTTTCCTTCTTTCCCCCCTTGCAATATTTATTCTGGGGATTTATTGTTTTCCCTCCTTTTCATTCAAGGTTTCCCTCTGATAGATCACCTCACTGTGGAGCATTTCTCACACTCTCCATGCATTACATCTCAAGCTATTATTTTAAAATGTAGTTGGAGCTGCTTTAAGCCAAAGACAGTACAAAGATTTTCATTTTTCCTTCTAACTCTGCTGGACCTGCTCCCTTTTTAGTTGAAATATTGTTAACATAGAATAGTGCTTCTAGTAGATGCATGAAGACCAAAAAACTTCTGCATGTTTACATGTGGATTGTGTCCCCACAGGGTTCTGTTTGTGTTATTAACATTTATGCTGTCCTGAACTGAATTCTCAGCAGGCATGAATGGGAATTCAATTGCTCTGCAGGAACATCACAGTGGCATTATTGCTGGGCTGGTACCAAAACCTGAGTGGATATGGTCACTTATTTCATTTTAAGGGAGAATAATCAGCAACAATGTAAAGTATCTGAGATCTAGATTAGATCCTCACAGGGATTAAACACACCCAAGCCAGAGAAAAGGAGCAAAGAAGGAATTTACAGCAGGATTTCTGTAATAGTTAAGCATCAGCTTTGCTATGCAGAAAAGTCCCAGCTACAGAGGGGCACTCCTTTCCCTTGCCCACCCCAGTGACTGCCCGGATGTGCAGAGCTGTGACAGCTGCTGTCCTGGGGGCACTGGGGCTGTTCTGTTTTCCTTCCTGGGGACAAGCTGAATGTCTCAGAGAATTGCCTGTTCCTGCTGTGTTGTCTCTGACCTGCTGGCAGTTGGGTGGCTCCTCCTTGTGCACTCTCATGTGTAAGGAGTGCACCTGGGACAGGGAAGGGGACACTGCCTTCATCTCTGCCCCAGAGATTTCCATAAAATACTAACTATTTGGGTTCTGTTCCTAAATGAAGTCAGGGGAGCTTTAGGGTTCCCTAAGCCCTCTCACCCTAATCAACTATTTTTTATTTTCCTTCTTCATAAAAGACCTAGGAAATACTTTTATCCCATTAGTTAACCATTCAGCCATATCAAGGCTTTCAGCACCAGACCCACTGATGAGTGACAGTGGAAGCATGACTGACACCAGAATCAATCACTTATTGTCTTAAAAACTCCTCAGGTCTTCTCTCTCTGAGTTTCCCACAGGCAGCTCCACACTGATTGATTCTCTATTCCTTCTGCATGAGCAGTTAACTCCATCCCATCCCTTACACAATCACCTAACCCTGTCTGTCCATTGCATGACCCTTCTTCCTCACAGCACAGCCAGCACACTCCACCTACAGCTAACCCAGCTCTCACAGCTCAGCTCACGGCTCACACTTCCCAATTGGCAAATTTCCAAACTTTGTCCATATATAAGGCACACTGGACTATAAGGCACACTTCTGCGTTTCAATCAAAATTTTAGTCAAAAGGGTGCGCCTTGTAGTCATGAAATTACTGTAATTAGCAGCTCACACATGAGACAATCACATTGAAATAAGTATATACCATGAGTAGTGATTAGGACTTAAGGCAGTGACATATACAAAAAGTTCGTTCAGAAATTGAAGCATATTGCCTTTTGTTTGTAGAACAGTTATGAAAGTAATGTGCGTGTTACAGCTGCATGATCACCATTAATATATTGCAGATGAGCTGGATAAATAAGAAAGACTTTACAATGGTTTTGTTTACACTGTTTTTATATAAAATTTGTAATCACTCAGAGGGTGTCCTTGGGGTCTGCTGAAAAACATTAACTATGAAATGTTGTAGTTCTGCATATTCAGGTAGAAATAGGATTCTAAGAATCTGTTTATCCAGCTAAGACAGAAACAAGTACTGGGACCTCTCTGTTCTCTCCTCATAAGCTACTCATATACTGGGATATGAGAAAACAGCTGACCAAAAACCTGTTTGCTCATTAAGTTCTGATGGCAAAATAATGACAGTCAGAGGCCCTTTGAAGTCAGGTCATTAGAAATTAAATGGGAGTCTTTTCCAAGGGCATGGAATTGTCAGCCTGCTGTCAGCCTGCTCCCCAGCCAAAGCTGATCTGTGTATGACTGAAGGAGAGATGTCTGCTGCAGGATGCCTGGATGATCTAAAATAAATATACTGTCCTATATTATCAGCTCTCCAACATCCAGGTGTTGAAATCACCAACTGAGAACCTTGGAAACCTGTCCTTTGTGATAGGGGCTGGCAGATTGAGCTGGTCATCGGCATGGCCAAAGCTTCTATTTCTTGCCAAGAAAGCACAAACCCACATACTGCCTGCTCAGGTGTACAGACCTCCCTCTAGTCCACATTTCAGCAAAAGAAAGTATGGTGTATGGCCATCAAGGTAGCTCCTGCCATTGCAGAGGGTTCTGATGTAGCATACTTGCCTGCAGAGCCTGGCTACCAAATAGGAGTTTAAGCTCTGAGCCCAGTCTCCAACAGCAGCATCTTCTGAGAGCACACAGCTCTGCCAGCTTAATTCACACCTGCATTAGGTAACACTATGGCATGGGAGACAAAACACTGAGACAGGAATTTTTTGTTTCATCTGCATTTCTAGGTCTAAAGGTTTTCACTGATGCTAAGCAATCTTCTGTAATCTAAGACGTCTCCTTTGACTTTCTCAGTGCTGTCAGGAAGGTTCACTCAGGCCCTTACAGCTCAGATCATGGATATAATCAAGGTCCAGGTCCATTCCTGTAACAAAGTCATGTGGAGCTGTGTGGAATCCATGGAGCTGTGTGGATGCACTCCAGCTGCAGACTGCCCCACTGTGCGAGGCTCAGGACAAGCCAAGATGCTTTAAACTAAGCAGAGGAGTTTGAAAAACTGTACTCATTTCTCTGCCTAATCCTTCAAAAGATACATTACCCACCAGGGCCAGAACTAGAAACATTTATTAGGAAAATGTGGCAAGAGAAGGGAAATGTGTGTTTGATAAGTAAGATCAATTTCTGAGTCAGGGTACTTTTATTTTGGCTGAAAACCTGGAAAATATCCAGATTCAAACTCAATGTTCTCTGCTAAGGCATTCCTGCTATGTTGGTCTTGGGAAATGTTATGGTTTTATCACAAATTTCATCCCTGTTTTCTCTGACTGTGTTTCATGTGCTCAGTATATTTTAAACAGCTCTACTGAATATGAGGTCAGTCGGTGACACTGGACAACTGTGTTTTATTAAAGAGCTTCCAAATTAACAAAAGTTAACAGCTATTTGTAACATCAGATGGATTTTATCTCTGACCTTGATTTATGTGCTTTTGCCACTGGTGTTGGATACATTATTCCTGTGATAGGATCCACAGCAATCCCAATTTTGTTGTGTGCCAGGGAAACTCATGGATTGCACCAAGGCTCAAGTACAGCAGCAAAAAACACATTTCTCAAAATGGGGAAAGATGAGGGAAAGGCCCAGGGGAAGAGCAAGTAAACCAGAGCCACAGGTCAGCCACAAAGCCACTGAAGGTTCACAGAAGTTTTTGAGATGGGAGAATGTAGAGAAATGTCCAGACACTGCTCTGTAGGATGGCACTGAGACACCATCAGCACAGTGCAATAAACACAAATGTGCCCTCACTTATTGTTTAAATAATTTTGTCACCCGAGTGAAGATTGAGTTCAGTGTTGAGTCTTGTCTTCATATCCTGGAGATGATTCCTCAGCTCACTAAAAAGGATCAAAGTGGATGTACTGCAGGACCTGCAGTCAGTGCTCAACCTTGCAGGTTATTGCAGAGAGCAGCAGAGCAGGATAAAAAATGAGGAAAATAAAATGCAAGGTTTAGAAATGTGGTGAGCATGACTTTGCTTGTGTTGGAAGCGCAGTGGGAACAGAGTCAGGCTGTGGCTGAAAGTTCCTGAAAATCTCATTATGTATGTCCTTTTTATTATTTACATCTTCTACATATATCACACAGTGCCAGTCTAAGAGCAGTAGATAAGAATTACTTCTTTTTTTTATACAGATCCTATAATTTAGAGACACCCAGCAGTATTCTCGTGTTCAGGTTCTTTACTCCACTATTTGTAAATCAAAGTCTTAAGCTGTAGTGCTTTATTGAATACAGTGACAAATGGGGATGAACTGCATTCTCCCCTATAGTCATAAAATTGATTTAATATTTCAATTAATCTTTGCTACCTTCTCAAAAAATTTATGTGAACACATTCTGAGTAAGTCATCTTCAGAACTTAAGTAAATACTAACATAAATATCACTTAATTTATTTGTTCTCTTTAAAATTCCTTTATATCCCTCTTGCAGCTAAATGCAAGTATTGCTTCCACTAACCATAATGCAGGAGCATCAGCTGAGGTTGTTCTTACAAAAGGATTGTCAATTTTTCATTAAGTACTTCCATATTCATAGTCTGGTTTCCATAGCCAGTGAAATGGTTCTTCACAACTTTGCAAAGGATGGAAATTATATCACAGCCTATCCTTGAATATCTAATTTAAAAACACATGATTCTAAAATAACTGCAATTTTTATCATTGTTAGGGCTTTTTTTTTTACTTCCCCTGTGATACAAGATTGCAGAGGGGCTGACAAGGTTTCATGCAGCATTTTTGGGAACATGCAGTTGTGATGTGATGCGCTGTGGTTGCTGTTTTTTTCTGTAATGATCCTTTATGGCCATAATGCTGTGAAGAGGAGACACACAACTCCTGCTAGACTGTGCCAAGGCAGCCCAGAACAGTCAGATGGATGGGTGTGTGGACAGATGTGTTGCTAACTTCAGATTTCTGATTTCTGATTTACTTTTTGCATAAGCACTGTTCCTCTAATCCAGAATCTTAGGTTCACTAAAAGTAGCAAGCAATTAACTGTGCACTAGCAAGCTATTTGTGGAAGCCCAAGGTATGAATGGCCCCTGCACAGCTCACCCTGCAGGCTCTGCAGCCCTTGGCAAGGTAATCTCCTACTCTGATGGCAAAAACTTGCATTAAAAATGAGGTTTGGGGGGTTTTGTGAAGCATCACATGCTATCCTACAAAGCAGTCCCTAATGAAAGAAATATCTAATAGTATATGGGGAAAAGGGCATCCTTCTCTCTTCCTGGCTCTGCCCTTCTGGATATTCTGTCACTGCTGGTGTGTGACCTGGTGATGACTTTGAATTCCAGTGCTATTGGAGACCTAAACCAGGTCATGTGTAGTGATGCCCACAGGCAGCAAGACCCCCTCACCAAGTTCCTGGCACAGCACAAGATTCACTTCTTCACATTTTCGAGACTGAGTCAATTGGAAAGCTTTATTATTTTTTTTTTCCTTTTCCACCTTTTTTTTTCTTTTTCTAAAAATATAACTGACCCTATTGGTAAGAATCCTTGAGAAATATGCTGGTGGTGCAGAGTTACATTAAAGAAAAGACCTCTCCTGTGGTAGGCCATGCACTACAAGTGGTTAAACTGCCCAAATAAATTTTCCCCATGCTCACTCTGAGCATGCACTACACTGCCTGTAAATGGCACTTCAGTGGTGACTGCAGCAGACAGTTAGATGTACTTAAAACACTGCAATGCAAAAGTATCCAGCACTCAAGGGTTGAAAGAATCACTGAAATAGAAAATTTTTTTCCCCACTGTTTCCTCACAGTCCCCCCATTTTGTTAACTTCACACTTTGAGAAATTAAGAGTCTTAAGCTACCTCACAGTTGAGCACAGCTGTAATTGAAAAATCTGGGCTGACTGGGGAAGGAGAAGATTGATTCTCTTTGAAGTGGACCTGGAGAGGAGGGTGATGGATAAACTGGGAGGATCTGCTGAGAGAGGTGGTGCAGGTTACACATGTCTGGTGGTAAGAACAGCACTTAGTGCTTATTATTCCACTTCATAGTGTGGAGATGTGTTAGGCTCTAAAATACCTGTGGAAACAGCAGGTACAGCTAAGATAATTCTTTCAACTATTGCTAATTAAAAATGCACCCAAATGTTGAGGGGCAGCACTGCTTCTGTGCATTGGATGCTTTTACAGTAATGCATGGCTCCTAAAGAGGAGCCCAATCTGGGACCAGCATCAGTAGCCCTCAGTTAAAGCACAGTGTATCCATCCATCCATTTGCCAAGTGCTGCTTTTCCACTTGGACTCACTGGACTCTGCTCCCCTGCTGTTGGTTGCCAGATGGAGTTTAACTCTGCTTCATTAAGCCCTAAATGTTTGGGCTACATTTGACTATCCTGCTTTGTAGTACTATCATGAGGCACTTAGTGTCACGTTCTGGAAATTACTGAGACCTTTGTGGACAGTCTACTACGAGGAGCAGGAGATTCTGCCCCCTCTCAAACCAAAACTTCAGTGTTTTGACCCTCCTGGCACAGGAAAACTCTCTTCCCTTATTGCATGTCTAGAGAAGGGGTGGGATGGGCTTGGTCAAGGCTGCATGGAGCAGAACCTGAGTGTGACCACAGCTGATTGGATATATGCTCTGGGGAAGAGCTGTCAGGTGGGCAGGGAGGACCTGTAAAACTCTCAGTTGTGTGTGGTATATCTAAAGTGGAAGGAGATGTGAAAGGAAAGGAAAAACAGGCTCCCAAGAAAAGTAAATGCTTATACTCATTAAATGTCTGACTGTCCTGAAAACGTGGGTCGATTACGATTTTAGTGTAACATTAGCCCCATGAAGCTGATGATAATTCTATCCAAGTGCTGTGCACAATTATAGAGGTCCAGTACAATTAGTGTCAGCTAAATTAGGTTTAAAATAATCAATAGGAAACAGTCATGTTGTGTGTCAGTTTGGATCACACAGGCCTTTTTATAAATCACGGTGTGAAGAAAAGTATTTGGCTCTTTTCCATTTTGGTTCACACAGTGAGGGCACAGATGTCTGGCATTTCTTCAGTTGCTTTTTGCAAGTGGCACCACACTGCCAGAGGGTGCAGTGCCAAGCTCTGCTCCCCCAGCAGATGAAGTCCTCACGCACTGCTCTTCTCATCTGCCAGCATGGGCTGGCAGTGGGCAAACACGGGACAGAGCTATTTATAAACAGAACATTGCTCATTTGGTGCCTTCTTTGAAGCAATCTGCAATGTTGTAGGGACTATTCTGTCTAAACACAGCAGGCAGCCTGTGAGCTGTGTCCTGGAGAGCCCCAGAGCTTCAGGAGGCTGCAAGGCTGAGGAGGAATCTGCTCTCCTGTACTTATATGCCCCGGGCAGAATATCTGACACCTCAGTGGAGGTTCTGGCAGCCTTCCCCAGCCCCCTGGAGATGTACTTGCTGCAACACACAGCACAGGATCCATCCTGGAGCTGGGCAGGCAGGGAAAAGTCCCAGCAATACCCCTGAAGTGAAGTGGTGTGGAGTACAAACAGGCATGGCTGTGCAGGATGTTCGGGGGGCAAGAGATGGATCTGATGTCTGCTTCTCACCTGGGGCTAACTGGTGTTTAGTTCTGAGGAAAGGTGTGGGCTGTTCCCACCCTGGGCCGCTGAGAGCACTCAGTCTCTCCCTGTCTTAGTTTGCAAAGCAGAATCTAACCAAAAGTATGTATTCTATCACCATCTGTTAAACCAGGTGGGGCAGTGATCTTTATCTTTCCCACAACCCATCCTTCCTCCAGGGAGATATCTCCTGTTAATGGGCCACTGAGTCCCACTGTGTGACTGATAAAATTCCATCATCCCACTGGGAGATGCTCCACCCAGGCAGAGGAGCCAAGCCTTTCCTACCTAGATAAAAACTGAGATTTGGGACACCAAGGTTGCCTTTACCCACTGGATTCCCAGAGGAAAACCAGACTTTTCCTCATCATCTCTGGACCTTTGGAGGAAAACTGCACCTTGTACAAGAGCACTGCTTCAACTGAACCACATCTGTCACTGCAGGAGGATGCAGCCACCATTGAATGGGACTGCTGCAAACACGCTGACTGACAGG
>VRYO01000710.1:1370524-1382131 GCA_009812075.1 Sialia sialis
TTCAGAGCCCTGTGTGGCAGGGGATTTGTGGGGGGTGTTCTGTGGGGGTTCTGGCAGTGATTGATGTGGAGACAGCAAATAAGGTGTAGGGTCCTTTTTCACTGGTGCCTGTCTGAAATCTGTGACACCTTTCAGAAAGGATGAGCACCTTGTTGGGATGGACCCATGGGCAGTTTAAGGGCCAGACAGCACTATACCTGCAGGACCACCTGGGCAGGGCAGCTGAGAGGTTCCAGCTCAGCTGCTCCTTGCTCCACCACCCACCACACTGCCTGTCATCCCACAGCCCCCAGCGCCCCTGAGTAATCACACAATGTTTTGCTTCTTAGTAAATATCTTTTAAACTGATGAATTCAAAAAGCACTTTAGATGACATTTAAAATTTAGAACCAGATGACTGAGCTGTGAATAATGGATCTTGCCCAGTAGATGGATGGCACATTGCTGAGCAATTCTCTCCCTCTCAGTCATTGTCAGCTGAAGCATTTTTCTCTTCCACCTGGTTTCCCTCGTCTCTTGCCTCCCTCACCTCCAGAATACACAAGGCCTGTTCAGGAATGCTTTATTTTGAAGAGCATGTGCAGAAAGAAATTTTCAAACCGGTCAGACCTAGTCAGAGATGCATTTCTCTCCTCCTCTTCAATCCTGACCTGAGGGTCGGTTATTTATTATGCCAGTCTTTAACCTGGGGCTTTCTGTGCCCATCCTCACCCACTCTAGCCAGCAGCTGTCTCCCAGGTGCACAACAGGGCAGAACATCAGCCCCTGTCACCCCCTCAGGCAGTTGGGACAGCAAGAGGCAGCCCCCACTTATTTTGGCTTCTAAGGCCAAATTGGAGGTGCCACCTTCAGTGCCCAGCAGGAGCCAATGTTTTGGGCAGCACAGGATTGCTGTGATTGCACCTATGAGGGCTACAGCACATCTGTCCCAGCTTTCCCTCTTGGGGATGGCCCTCCTTGACCATGGCAGCTCATGCCACCCTGTCCCCAAGCCTTAGATTGCCTCCTGCCACCCATGACTGTGCCACATCCACAGCCTCTGGCTGACACTGCAAGGAGGTGTTTCTTTTTGGGATGGCTGGGCCCTGCTCAGCAGCCTGAGCCATGTCCCTTGCTCAGGGCTTTAATCCCTTGCAGGCAGGGCAGGCACGGGCATAGTGTCCCCTCCAGCTCTGCACTGAAGGAAACACCCATCTGTCCCCCCAAGCAGCCCAGAGTCCCTTTGTCACCTGCAGATAGGGAGCAGAGCAAGGAGGGGGAGTCAGGGGAGGTTGCTCAGGATGTAGCAAGGAGATGAGTACAGCATAGAGCTGAATTCTGGCATCTGGAATTGAGCTGGGTCACAGGAGCCTCAACACTGGGGACAGATCCAGATCCATGCCCTGTGTGCTGAGGGGTCCACCCATGAGGGAAGGGTGGATAATCAGCAGGAGGCTCCATCAGATGGGAGCAGGGCATTAATCAGACTTCATTTTTCTGACTGCCTTCACCTGGGTGTCAATGTGATACCTTTGTGGAACTAGCTAAAAGCAGAGGCCAGACAAAATTAAGGCAATAAAAAGCTGATATAATTATTGAAGGGCCTTCAGGTACATTTCTGGCAGACAAAGCCCTTCAGGAGCTACACCCAAAATGGACAATGGGTCACAGTTTTTCACACTTTGATAAGTTTGGTCCATTTGCATATTGGGGGTTAATCTTCCAATTACAGCTTCAGGTAATGATGTCATTTACCCCAAGTTTGCTCCCCCAACTCACTTTTGTTTCCATTTCTCAGAGCCTGAGACAGTGAGGTGTCCTTGATTGCCAGGCCTGGAGAGGAATTGCTGTGTCTGACCAGAGTGGGAAAGCAGCAGCTCACACTGTATATGGAGTTTAGAGTTGTACACTAAAGCATTGCAGGATTACAAATATTTGAAAAATAGAAAAGCTAAAATCCTAAGGCATCAGGTTCTAGGAAGGCTACATTTCTAGTCTGGAACTGAAATTGTATTTATTGCCACTGCCTGTGCAATGGGCAGAGCTTGTCTGTCCCAAAGCTGGCAGGTGCAGATGGGGTGACTGCACTTTCCAGTCCCTCTAAAGGTGGTACAGCACAATATGGGAATTGATTGTATTCAGGCATTAATTGCTAGGGCCTCAGATGTATAAATAAGGAAATGCATTCCCCTGGCTAAATAGGATGTTCTGCTGGATTGCTCTTAACCAGCAATATCAACACAGCACACAGGCCCATGTGCTGTAGTCTGTAGCTCAGTGCTGCTCTGTGAAATCATGTGGTTTCATGGGGCTTTTTTATTCCATTTGTGCTGGAAATACCAGAGTAACAATCTCCTAGTGTTAACACAGTAATTTCCTTTTAATCTTGTCTAAAATACAGAAAAAACAAAGAAAACAATACAGATGTTATCTAAAGATCATTCCCAAGATACTGGTTTGGCTCTTAGGGCTACAATTCTTTTGGACAAATTGACTCCTCTTAGAATTATTTTGGATTATTGAGGTCTTCTTTATTAAATTTTTTTTTTCAGTTTTTTTCCCCTCTTTCTTTCCCCTAAAATATACTTTTTCCCTGGTTGTAAAGCCTTTCCTAAGTCCTTACCTCGCAGTTCAAAGGAAGAAGCAGGGGCAACAGGAGGAATCAATGTCTGAATGTGCTCAGGCCTAACACTCAAACTCTTATACCTGGATAAGGTGTTTTGCAGCATTACTTGTTTTATTTTATACTTGCCTTGTTGTTTTGGGGTTTTTTTTCATTTCACTTGGAAAGTGTTCATAGCAAAAACCTTTATTGTAACATCACATGTTCTGGAAACATGATTAATAAAGAGCTTTCAGGAATTGAATTATCAAGGAAGAAATTGCTTGTATTGATTTTCTCTCTCTATATATATATGAAAAAACTTTTCTTGTGACACGACTTCTCTTCCCACAATTCCTAGCAGCAAGGAGAAAGCAAATTTCTACCAGATGGTATGAAGGCAGTTCAAATTGTATGCTGTGGAGGTGATGGCAGAGGTATGGGGCTGTAAGACCACCAAAGGGCTCACTGATAAAAGACAGAGTATTGCAAATTATGGTCAGGAACTAGGAACTGACTCTTCCTTGGGCTGCTACTGACACTGGAATTACTAAAACAAATTTTGGAGCATATTCTGTTGCTGACAGCTGTGCAACAGCAGTACCTAAACTATGTGAATAAAGGACATTTCCTGAAAACTTTTAAAAGTAAAAACAGAAAGTTTTCTTTTATTAACTTGCCGTCCCTGGGAGTGGCTGTGGGATCCTGTCACACTGTGAATAGCCCAGTGTGAGCTGTGGGAGAGCTGCTCAGCAGCATAGGTATGTAGCTTATGAAAGCCAAGCTGGACCCACTCAAACTTCCCCTCCTCTCAGGGAATGTGAGGCTGGCCTTGGCCTCACACTGAGAGCTGCTGCAAGCAGAGAATGTTTGCTGTGCAGTTTTGCAGAACTGATCCTATGAATGATCTTCTACTTCACTTATTTCATAGGGGAGCAGTGTCAGAACTTGGGCTAAATACCAGGGCTGTCTTTTGGACATGCATGAATTTTCACTGTTTGCATGCAGTCCTGCGTGATGATTTAAAGTTCATGTGGCAAATGTAATGGAGGATGTAAATCTTCATCTTGCTTCTCAACCAAACCATGAAAATGAAATAATCTGTTTCATCCTATAGCTTGTGCTAAAATGAGTCATATGCATGCACCTGTGCATACACTTTACAGGGGTCATTACTGAAATTCCTGCTGGTAATGGGTTTGAGAAAATCCCTTCCAAGGGAAATAAGCCAAATAGCTTTGCTCTATCATCACTCCTACAGAGGCAGCCACTGGGTCCCAGCAGGGATGTCAGCATCCACCAATCTGTGTTTTGAGTGAGGCACCAGGAAGAACAGTTTTCTGGGCCAGTATTTCAGGAAAACATATGGCAATGTCTGCTGCTCGTGAAAGGCAATGGTTTAGTCAAGCACTCAATCACTGCACAGACTGAAAGGGATCCAGTCTCCCCCACACTGGGTTCTGGTGCAAAGCTGTTTTGCATTTTCTACGGTAGCCCTACCAAGGTAGAAACTTGTTTGCAGCTAACCCATGCAGGATCTGCACTCCTGAGTATCAGCATGGAGGTCTAAAAACACCCAAGTCCACCAGCCAGCCTCAGGAATAGAGAAGTGAGTTTCTTGCACAGGAAACAACTAAGCACCACCTTCCATTGTAAGCTGTATTGTAATTTTGGTGTTTTAATAGACATTACATTGGATGGAGTTACTAGAGGGTGAGCACTACTGTTCCTGATACCCTGTTAGGATGAGGAATGGGGTAGCACTGGGGGGAAAGGACTCCTCTGTCTTTACTGTCCAAACTGGCACTGAAGCTGCCTGCCCCAACTTTGGACACTGCTGCCTCATTGCTGTTGCCCTGAACACACTGAGCTTGTTTATAATGGAGTGTATTGAATTAGTAGTTGCAAATGAACATCTAGACTTGTAGACTAAATTTAAAAGTATATCAGTTACACTCGTTATATTTGTTATCCTGTGATACAGTCATGTTCCCCTGCTTGACAAGATAAATAATTTAGTCTTCTGAGAATCTCTTGATTGTATCCTTTTGCTAAAACTGGCATTAATGACATGGTTTCTAGGGACACAGCATTCTGACTTCTTTGAGATCCTCAGCAGTTTGGGCACCAGGTGACTGTAGGACAGCAGGAACTCTACCATTATGCACCTACCACAGTGCTATCTGCTCCAGTAATTTTTCTGTCATTTGGGACACAGTAGTAAATCAGATTTCCCCTTCAGTGTAGAATGACTTTGTTATGCAAGGTAATTATTTTCTTCCTTTCATTTCAAATGAGGTTTGTGTTTTTCCAGTCTATAACCAAAGTATGGGCACAGTGTCAGCTGTAGGTGGGATTATAAGCAAGAATTGCCAAAGCACATAAAGCATGGATATCCACACAGTCAGATGTTGCATGGGGGTTCTTGTCATTAAAGTACTGTGTTAGTAGCTTCCATTATGTTGCTCTCCTGTGGTGCAGCATTCTAGATCAGAAGAGACCTGCTATTTCACATGCACTCCAGCTGTTCCCTTCACCCACCACAGTCAAACCTTGTATTTTCTTATTTTTAATGAGTTACGTGTGTGGAAAGCAAAGAAAAAAAAAGAACCAAAAGCCAAGCAGAAGGAGATGGTTAGATTGTTTCCTGTAGGAAGAAGCTGAGTGACATTACTGAGGGCCCAAGAAAGTTTTTCCCAGCCATGTGAAATGCAGAGCTGTGAGGCTGACTCATTTCCTTGACCACTGTCTGGACAGACCAACACCACAGTGGTTGCCTTTGTCCCTGGTGCTTTTCTTTCTGAGAGCACTGATGATTTCTGTTTTCTAGTCTCCTTTTGTTCTTGCTCTGCTGTGTTCTGGGCTCTTTATTATTCTGTTTTGATTTTGGTTTTACTGGCCATCAGGGATATTTCCCATCTCCTTATGTCTCATCTTAAACTACATGTGGTTCAGAGCTCTGATGGGCCCAGGATGCCTGGTTGTGGCTTTGATGCATGTCATAGTCCAAGAAATTGAAATCCCAACACACATCACTGTACAACCTGACACAATTCATATGTTTGTGAGGAAAAGCAAAGTCAAAGCAACAATAAGAACAGTGTCTCTTCCTCAGGAGCCCCCCAGGACAGCACAAACTGCCTGTGTGTGCCTCACCTGTCTCTGCAGCTCCAGAGACCCCTCCTGGGTCAGTGGCACACCTGCAGCTTTTGTACCTTGTTTCCTGCTAGCATCCTGCCTCCTGCATTCCTGCATCCAACACAGCCCTCCCAGAACAGGGGTAGATCAGCCCTGTAGGATGCCCCAGTGCTGGGGGTGATCTGTGGGTGTCACACCCATGTTCAGAACTGTCCTGGTGGTATTTGAATCCTCTCTGTCCATACTGTAGCTGAGTGCACTAGTTTGAAACAAACGAGTGGGAGATTCCAAGTCAGTACAATTTGATAGGAAAATTAAAATACAGGAAGAAAACACTGGCTTAAACTGACAGAGTCAGGATACAACCTGACACTCTGTTGGTCAGGATGGTGGCAGCAGTCTGATTAAATGATGACTGCAGTGCTGCTGGACTGACAGACTCCATTGGTTCTGTTGAAGCAGTGATCTTGTACAAGGGTTGGGTCTTCCTCTGAAGGAAGGTGGTTATGGAGTTCTCGTCCCCTGGGAATCCAGCAGGTTAGGGCTGGCTGTGGTGTTCCAAAATTCAGCTTATATCCAGGTAGGAATGCTTGGTTCCTCCCCCTGGATGAGTATCTCACAATGGGAGGATGTAATTTCATGAGTCATGCAGTGACAACTGATGGCCCATTAGCAGAAGATATCCCTCGGCCTGAGTTATCAGGGATGTGTCATGGACTAGATAAAGAACAGTGCTCCACCTGGCTTTAAAGCATATGAAGATAAAGATAGAATACAGACTTTTGGTTCCATCTTACATTGTAACCTACACAGAGAGGCAGTGAGTTGCACAGCAGGACTCGTGCTCTGTTTTGAAAGCCTGCTCCACCATCTCCAAAGGACTAACATAACCACAGCCAGAGACCTGAGCACCGAGCTGGTCCTGTGCTTCACGTGCCTTGTGACTTCAAGTAATTGCACAGCAATCTCCAGAAAGCTTGCCGACAGTAACATAAACACTGGCTGGCCTCTGCAGGAGAATATCCCAGCTCTTGGCATGCAACCAACACAGCACATAAGCTTTTGTTTTGTCTTTCTTTGAACCATCTTTCTGCTTCAAATAATCTTCAGTATCAAACCTCAGTATCAAAATTATATACCCAGTAGTTATAAAGAGCTGCAGAACAAACAAGATCTGTCTTGCAGCAGAGCTGAGGGGAGGGAGTGGGTGCTGTTGCTTGTACCCCTGTGATGGAGCAGAGCCTGGGAAGGTGGCCCTGAGCTGGTGTAGGTTAATCAGAGTGGCATTCCAAGGTCCCTACTCCCTAGCTATACCTAAAGAGCTTTTACAACATTAGTTGCTTCTATCTCCTCTGCAAAAGACTAATTCAGTCCCTGCAGTATCTTTAGGAAAGAGGTTGAAGCTCTGGTGGTTTGATAGTGGACCACCAGTACTTAAAATCTGAGAACTCTGTATAGTCTGGAGGCCTTTATAGCTCTGCTGAACTACCACTGGTCTAAAACACTGCCAGAATGCATTACTTGTCTCTGGGAGCCATTTGTTTTCATTCTCTGCACAGGGTTACAAACAGCTCGGTCTGTGCTGGGGCTGTAATTCTGCTGCGCTGGTAAAGGCCATTGTCACTTACAAGTGCCACTGTCACTGACATAACGCAGCAGCTCAGGTAGCTTCTCCAGGGTGGTGGCACAGCATAGGTGCTTGTGTTGCTGATTTCAGTAGCTCTTCAAACACAGACAGATCTCTCTTACTGTGAGGATGATTAAATCCTGAAGTAGGATTGCCTAGAGAGGTTGTAGAGTCTCCAGCTTCAAATATTCAAAATCTGACTGGCCACAGTCCTGAGGAACCTGCTCTAATTCACCCTGCTTTGAGCAGGGCATTGGACCAGATGATCTTGAGAGGTGCCTTCCAACCTCAGCCCTTCATGTTTCCCTGAAATCACTGTCATGTTCATGAACATGACATGAACATGACCATCTTCAGTGCAGGCACAGTAGTTTGAGCACTTTAGCACCGCAACAGAACTCCACTCTGCTCCTATTCCTACCAGCAACCCAACTTTAAAATCTGTATTTCCTGCCTTATGAGATCACCCGTGGAGGTAGATTCTCATTTCCTGAAATGATAAGAGCCCAACAGATAAGCAAAGGGAAGAGCTTGCTCAATCTGTTAGTTATATAAGCACATAAATATAACAGTTACTTTTCTTAACATCAGGTACTTACTCTGTAATTGGTATCACTTAATGTAAAGTGTTGTTCTCAACTTAAAGGCTGATGTAATTGCAGTTTTGCAGACTGTGTTAGCATACCAACGCAGTCACTTCTGTGCAAAGTAAAACATTTGGTGTTCTGTTCATATGCCAGTGTCAGACTTGGATGTCACAGAAATAGGACCAGATTTTGGATGTAGACAGCTGGTTTAATACATTAGTGTCATCATCATCATCATCATTTTCTACATGAATTTCAGGTTTTATTTCAGCTATAGCAATTGCTGCAGTATTAACCCAACTATCTAAATTTACTCAGGTTTACTGGGATGATGCCTTGGAGTGGCTCTCTAGAACAGAGGCTGGAGAAGGTTAAGAGAATAAAGTGGGGATTTATTAAAGCCTTCAATAGATACACCTGGGGCAGTCAAAAACCTCAGAGGCTACACCCAGTATGGATGATGGTCATGAGTTTTTCAGACAGATATGAGTTTGGTCCATTTACATATTGGAGGTTAATGCTCCAATTACAGCTTCAAGTAATGAAGTCATTTACCCCCAGTTTGTCTCCCCTGTTCCCCTCAGCTCACTTCTGTTTGTACTTTTCGGGGCCTGAGGCAGTGAGGTGTCCTTGAGCTTCAGGCCCAGAGGGATTGTTTTGTCTGACCAAAATGTGAAGACAGTAACTCACACTCTATAAGGAGTTTTAGACTTATATACTAAAGCAGTACAAGATTTGAAAAAGACAAAAGCTAAAATCCTAAGGCATCAGGAATATGATCAAACCCAAGATCTCTCCTTCTTGCCACAGTGTCTGTAACACAGACAATCTACCATAGCTCTGAACTTCTTCTTTTCCCCCTGTGCCACTAAAATATGGTGCCGTGTTCTGCAGCATCTGTGGGTGATTCTGTGCATGTAGGAGTGTATTGATGCCTCTGCAAAACACAAGATCGGGTCACTTCTGAAACATTTGGTAGTAATTTTGGTGAAGGGAGAAGCAGACTGGTTTGTTAATGGCACAGGCATTTCCTCAACATAAAACGGCTCTTTGGGAGTCTTCATTAGCTGTAAAACCAGGGAGCAGATTGGCATGCGGGTTAATAAGTGTTCTACTTATTTATGCTGGTACAGATTATGGCCTCTTTTGCACCATGTATTGACAAACCCAGCATTTTAGAGGATTCCCCCCACTTCCCCCACAAGCTGCTAATATATTCTTGGGAGCTTTGTTTTTGAGAACAGTTTTTAGAAAACTGGTGTCGTGTCCAATAACACAAGAATTTCAAGATGCACAGTACACGCCACTCAAGTCAACACAGTCATTTCCATGCCTACAATTTAGCACATTGACAGAGCAGAAATAATGGAAATATTTATGGATTTTGTTTTTGTGGTGAGGACAAAGAAAGCACCAAAAAAAGATTTTTCTGCTAAACTGAAATATGCCCATCCCAGAAAGTAGCTGTGCTTTGCATGCATGGGTTGAATTCATGTGAGGTTTTCTTTTGCAATTACATAAGGAAAATATGTCCATATCCTAGCCTGACTGAGCATAGGTGCATAGCTTTATCAGCAATTAGTTCCACTGGTAGGTTATCTGAACAGCTGTCAGAGTTATTGATCAGGACAAAACCTGGTTTGGAATAGTGACATCTGAAACAATTGGTTTTAAAACAGTCAGAAATATAGCTATTGATTCACTCAAGGGGATTCTTCTGGTCTATGCATGTACAGTTTTGCTTTAAGTCAGCAGGATGCTATGGTGTGAACTTTGGAAATAATCTTTAAAATAAGTTTTGGGGGGAAAAAAGTATGCTAGGGTGATTGAACATCTTTCAGAAAAGTTATGGAAGAGTATAGGAAGCCAGGCTTGTTTTCCTCATTATTTCTCAGCCATTCAAATCTGATATTGAAAGCATTGCCTAGATTTAATGAGGAAGGGTCAGAACCAGTCTGGAAAGGACTTGTGACATCATGTTCCTGGGAATAGGAACTTTCTTGGGACTGGGAGATGGCTAAGTCACATTTGCAAACTGAGACACGCAGAAATTGCAAGTGGTTTGTGATGCTGAGCAGCTGATTGAGAAATCAGGACTGGCATTTGTTCTAGATGTAGGCAAACAGTCCTATGCTGGTGGAAGGGATTTCTTCCTGGATGTGTTTTCTTCAGGCCTCTGATTATCAGCCAGCACGTGCAAGTTCAGTACAAGCCACATGCCATCACAGGGCATTACACTGAACTTGCACATCAGGAGAAATTTCTGGTAGTGAAATGGCGACCTTAGTATTTTTCACGGTAGTTAAAGAACAATTGTGTCTCCCTTTTCCCTGTCTTTGTCAGCCAGTGATTGCAAAAGCACATAAAGTACTGTAAAGACTCAAGTTCCAGACAATCAATTAATGCACTCAGAGTCATGCCTGGTCTGATGTGCAGGACACAGTTGCATCTCCATCTGCTGTGCTCGGCAGCAGTTTGAAAGATGGCAACGTAAGTGAAATGCTGATGTTGCTTATGCTCCTGTGAACTGAAGGGAGGCAGTTTCTAAATTGATCCTTCCTTCCTGTCTAGATAGCTAAAGTGAGCTTGAAACATAGATTGAAATTTAACTTTTCTCTTTTAAAATATCTGTCTAAAGACAGCACTGTTTCTTTCCTTTTTCTTCCCTGCTTTGAATTAATGCTCAGTCTTGCTGGCCCTGTCTGCCTGCATCAGGGGATGTTGTGCACCATGGACCATCCTGGGGCTTGGGCTTCTGGGTTTCCTGCACATGCTGCAAGGTGATGGAGTTGAGTCTGCTCTAGATCAGGAAGGGTTAAAATCTCTTCCAGCCCTCATGTCGTATATTCTGTGTGTAAAGAAACATGGTGCTGTTCTTGAATTGCCAGCCCTTGCCCTCTGTATTCCATCGATGCTGTTTCTTATTTAAACACTATTAATTGTTGTTCTTTATGATCATATTGAGGGAATCTGAAAATGCCAGCCCAGGCAGATATGGCTGTATCCTCAGTACCTGCACAGAGTGGAACAGTTTACATCTTTTCATGGACTTGTCCACTCCTTTTGCAGCGCTGTCTCTTGGGGAAGTGAGCAGTGAGATGTGACAGCATAAGGTAGCTCTTCCCAACACCTCGCAAACTGCCTGTGACAGAGCTGGGAAAACTGACCCAGAGCATCCTCACCCCAGCCCAGGGTTCCCAGCCCATGGTCCCATATTGAAGTGTAGGCTGGGAAAAGCCAGATCCCGATCATCCCCAGCTTTGGTTCACCCCCTGTGCTGTGAGGAGCAGAGCAGCCCTGCCAGGCAGCACAAGGGCTGCCAGCACCTTCCCAGCGCCAAGGGGCTGCTCTGGGGGCTCTTGGGGGCTGCCCAAGTCTCGATCCCGTCATCTGCTGGCCTGGCAGCACAGCCAAAATCCCCCTGCACCTCCAGCAAGAGAAAAACCCCCTCACTTTATCAGAAACAGCTCTCCAGCTGCAGCAGCTAGGGATTTGAGCATGGAAATCTGCCATGGAAATGCCTTTCATTACACTCGTGTCCCTGAGCATTCCCATGGAAAACGGCCTTTGATCAGCAGGCGGCTCGGAGAGGCCGCGGCTTGCGCTGCCATCGCCGGGCAGCCCCGGGCCCAGCGCCGCCATCGCGGCGCCGCGGCGCCATCTACGGGCGTGTG
>VRYO01000710.1:1383131-1423085 GCA_009812075.1 Sialia sialis
TGGGAGGCTCCAGCCCAACTGGGTCTGTGCCAGACAGCTGGGACCACCTCTGATTTGTGGTTAGTGACTGCTTACAGCATTTGGGTTGAGGGGACACTCTCAGCTCTGCTGAAATTCAGGGAATACTGAGGTCACTGCAATGCAGTGCAACAGGAGACAGGGACAAATAGAGGTACTTTTAGGAATACAACCCAAGTTAATTATGGCAATTGCATGTTGCAGCCACAAAGAGGAGAAGGAATGCAGGAGCAGTGGCAAAGCCCGTTCTCTAAGCTGTTGGAAGCTCAGGAAGGTGTGGAGCTGCTCAGCCTTGCACAGCAAATCTAGTTCCCTAACTTGTTCTGGTGCAGAGAATTTCAGTACAAGTGGGTGGGCAGGTTAAGTGTACGTGATGTGCTGCTTAGCCTAGTAAATCCACCATAAGGAACTGCTGACTGACAAACCAAGCACAGCCAACAGCTGATGGGTTGAAATAGCAGTTTTGTTTTCATTCCTTCCCCAGTTTAGAGGCTAAAAGCCCACCACCCTTCAGCAGTAAAAAATCAAAAAGAAATGCACAAAAGCAGGGATACTGTTTTACAAAACATACTGTGGTCCTTCAGACTAGAAGTTAAATTCCCTGCAAATATGCAAGATTGTCTACCTTCAGCAGGCAGAGCTAGCTGTGGTCATTTAGTGGTTTTGTCTAAGCAAACTTATTGATTGTACCCAACTGCTCTGAAGCAATTCATGAACAGGAAATACCAATACAGAAACCAGTAGCATTTTGCCCAGAGCAACATCTGTGCTCCAAGCAGCTTAGTCTAACACCAAACAGTACAAATCTGTTGACAACACAATGTCAAATGGTAAATCTGGATCAGTGTTGCATATATCCAAGATTAAGCACTTCTGAGTCAAAGCCTTCAACTCCATTAGGAAGAAATAGGTCTTAATTCTAATCTTGGTATAGTGGTGTTAGTGTGGAGCTACTTGGCTGATTTCACAGTCCTTACATCATGCTTATTAAATGGTAACTGAGATGCCCAAGGTTTGTCAGCCTGCACTGTCTACACTCCGAGTAAATGCGAAGTGTTGAATAAAGGCTAGTAAACATATCGAGACAAAATAATTACACTAAATATTAATTTTATTGGTCATTTTGCTATAAATTAATAATGAGAATGAGGACATACAGTAAAAGCTGCAGTAAAGACAGGGAGTGCACAAGAAATAAAAGTTCTGGAGGGGAAATTTGTTGCATGCTACCTCCATGACTGGAACACAGTCTTAGGCTGAAGAGGAAAAGAACAAACACATCTGAGGGACAGGGGTGTGAATTTTCTCCTCTACTCCACTTGTATAGCTGGTTCCATCACTCACTGAATCTTCGCTGAAGAACAAACCAAAGTAAGCCAGGATGGACTGGATGACATGCAGGGTAGCTCCACCTAGCCACTGCTTGGAATGTGCTTTGTGTCTTTGCTGGAAGTCAGTGCAGTTGCTCTGTACAGAAACAGAAGCAGTGCCCACCTCCTCCTCCTCCCTCATCCATAAGCCTTTACCCACTCACTAGAAGAGACTGGCTCGGCCTCAAATTCACACAGAAGAAGCCAATAGCTATGTTTTCACCTGTAAACTGAGAATGTGGGAGGGGGCCCTGGTTTGCCTCTTTGATGTGGTCAGACTTACCAGGAGGCTGAGCATTCCACCCTGCTCTCAGGAAGCCTGGCTCTGTCCAGCTGTCTGTAGCTGAGAGCCCAGCAGTAGCAAGTCCCAGATAAACATGTGAACTCATGACCTCCATCAGCACTGACACTGAATTCTGAACTGACTGGCACTGCTGTACAGCAGATTTATCCTTACCTGACAGTGTTCCCTGCACATCAACAGTGGCAATGTGCTACCTGTGAACCTCCCACAGCTTTAGGGGCTTTAAGTATTGGGCTCAAAGCAGGAATGTGTGCTTGAGTACTACACAAATATAACTGGATTTTTTTTATAGTCATGAATAGCACCATTCAGAAACAATCATTTCAACCTGCTTTGCAAATTACCTCATCACACCTGCTGCCTCTTCCCATCACTGTGGTGTCACTGGTCTGCAGAACCTGGCACGGCAGTCCCTCCAAGCCCCAAATCCCACCTCCTTCAGCTCACAGCAGCACCCACACCAACTGCAGATACATGAAGTGCAGAGAAAGGCTATTGAGTTACAGCTGTGTATCCAGCCAGACTGTACTGTGGATCTGACCAAAGCTCTGCTCCTGAGCACAGGAGACACGGGCTTGTCTTCAGGAAGAAAGAGTGAGCTTCGACAACCAGGGACTTCGGGTGGCAATCCCCATGCTGCTGCTCTGTGCACCAGGATGTTGCACTTCTGTCTCTGCAGTGAGATCAGAAAGGCTACAAGCAGGGAGATAACTGTGCTCTTGATTTCATGCTCTAGCACAGGTTTGTACACTTGCTTTCTGGCTTCTAAATGCCTGTGCTTCTGAGATAGAAAATAGTTTATGATTTTTGTATAAAAGCAGCCTATTGTTTCCAAGCCAAAACTACAATAATTTGTAGTGTTTTTCCATTGAAAAGTGAAAGGTTATTTTCTTAATGGAGAATTACTTCAATTTATTAAGTTCAATAATTCAATTATAACTTTAAAAAAAATTGAATTTCAACCCAGGAATGTTTTGCAATCAACAATCTTTATTTTATATACTTCACTTGAAGAAACCAGGGACCTAGACAGAGTTATATCCTGAAAACACAAGACATGTTCCCCTGTTGTAACTAACAGTTCTTCTGAAAAACAAAACAAAACAGAAAAAAAACCACCCCAAAAAAAACCCCCAGCTGTTTCACTTTGTGGTGTCCTTCCCTGGTCATTATGAAATTCAAAAAAAATTATATGATGCCCAGTTGTTTATTTCTCCCCTACTCTTTACAATTTAAGAATCACAAAGGAAGAAGAGATGGAGGCATTCTGCAGAACTCACTATTGCAAAGCATAAACCAAACAGTGGCATAGACCTGTAATCAAATTCACCTCTTAAAGGGCTTTTTAAAAGGACAGACATGTTTATTCACTTATATTCCATCCCTTTCTGACCTCAAGGCTACCAGATCTGCATGACAGCTTCAGTAGTGGACTGCAATTTCTTTTGGTTTGGACTAGCAATAGGAAACATTCACTTTAGTCCTCTTTTGCACTTCCAGAATGTTCTTTCAGTCCATCTGACTGGCAGAACAGGTGCAGCTTGTGTTAAACTGTGGAAGGACACAGATGCACATTGGTGTACAGCTCAGAGCCAGCCTCCTAAAAGCAGTTCACCTTCCCTGGATAAGGCTCTGAGTAAAGCAGCCACAATTACATCTGTCTGTGTACTTCCAGTGATTCCACTTGGTTTAGTCCTAAGGCTCATGAAAGCCTTGTGCTTCCCCTGGCTGCTACCCAAACTCTTGTCCAGGACCTCTATTGATTAAATAAGTAGGCCAGAGCCAAGAGAGTGTTAGGATGAAATGGAAAAGATTGGAACTTCAGCTAAATTTATATGGGTTCAAGTTCTCATCTATTTTCATCTTTCCTGACATGAAACTCTGTGAACCATAAGGAAATTAACTTTCTTCTAAATGGAAGGATAAGTAAGACTTAACATTAAAACAGAATGTGAATACAGGAAGCTAAAAGTGGAAGTATAAAAATAAGTCCTCTTACTGTAAGAACTCAACTTAGGCACCCTGCCTCATTTACCTGAACAAGAAAGCCCATGCATCTGTCCCTGCTGAGCACAGCTCAGCATGGATTAGAACAGGCCATGTAACACACAAAACAGCTGCACTCCAGGGGACAGTGCACAGCACACACTTACAATTAAACCAGACATGTTCCTTGGAGTGTTTTTCTCAACAAGTCATGGAGAGGAGACCTGCTGAATGTGAGGGGGAAATGCACATACAAACTCAGGCTCAGCTGCGCTCAAAAGTAGTTGCAAATAAGGAACCTGGTTCAGGAAACCTTGGTGGCCAAGAGGCAGGCATCCTGTCCTAGCCCTGGCAAGGCAGCTGATATCTAAGTGCCTGTGTGCATGGTCTACTTGTGTTGTCTCTCCCCTCCTGACTGCTCCTGCTGCAGAGGGCTGGGAGGCCCAACAGAGCAAGGGCTGCTCAAGCTCATTCTCCTCCTGCAGCCTCTGCAGAGCCATGGCAATAACAAACACAGACACAGGACAATGGCTGCTGTTCTGCAGACACCTGCAAAGCTAAAGATCTGCTACTTCCATCTGACCAGACAAGAGTCATCCAGGATAAGGAGGGAGCTAGAACAACAAACACTGCCCTTCCTTGCCACTGGTCCTTCACATTTCTGGGAGAATAAAAGAATTGAACAGTGCTGCCACTTCTCAGTGGTTTGCTCATACATTCTCAGAGACAAATTTACCTGGATGGTGTGAGAGGCAGGTACAGAACTCCACGTAAGAAAGCATACTACCATCTGCAGGCAAGTCTGAAAACAATAAAACTCTCAAGCATGGCAGACTGTCTAATGCCCAAGGAACCTCTGCTGAGCTCTATGTTTTTCCAGGGAATGTTTAAAAACCAGTAGTATGTCTACACTAATGCAGGACTCCTGTTAACCTTTTATTTGAACTAAATCTCCCCCAAAAAAACCTTTTTTCCTGTGGTATAACAGTCTATTCAGAAAACAGTGACTGCTACCACGTGACACTGGTACTCATATTGATCCTTATGATTCTGAACATCAGACCAGAATTGAAGAGCAGCACATGCCATCTCCAGCCACTTAACTAAATGGTGCCTTTAAACTCTCATTAAGACAGTTAAGAATCAGTTATTAAGATGTCACTACTGAAAAATAACTATTGCGTTTTTCAAAGTTTAACAGTAAACAACATTGCCAATATATTATTGCACACAATAAAGGGGTTTGAAACTACAGAGATAAGGAAAGGGTAATCTAGAAGACCCAAAATAAAGACCCCAGAGCCATTCCAGTTGCTGCTCCAGCCAGCATGCCCAGTGCAAGATCTCCATCACTATCACGGTAGCGCTCCTGAATGATGATGTGGTTTGCAGGGGGCTGGCCATAAGGTCCTAGGAAATAAGAGGTTGTTGAGAGGAGGGCAAAAGAAATGTCTATCTTAATATTGCAATTTCAAAACAGGCTATTCCTTCACCTTCCTCCTTCAAATAAATACCAATATTTTGTCAGCTGTACAGGTAGAATACAATAATTTCATGCGTAAAAGGCGTACCATTTTGACTAAAATTTTGGTCTGAACCCAGAAGTGTGCCTTATACTGGAGAGTGCCTTATATATGGACAAAGTTCAGAAATTTGCCAACCCAGAAGTGCGAGCTGCAAGCCAAACCGTGCGGGGCCACGGGGCTCAGCATGTCCTGGTTTGGAGGACAGGTGTCTGCTAAGAAAGGCAGGAGCCTCTCTTTAAAATTGAGAATGTAAGCCCCCTCCCTTCAAATTATTATAATTTTGAAATTGAGGGGCTCTCAGGCAAAGATACTGGAATTAGGAATAACAGTTCTTTACTAGGAAATTTAAAATAGAAATACAGTACTACAAAGAAACAAACCCCAAACATTGACAAAGTGTCTTGGGTTACAATACAAGATGTGATCAAAGTATCTATTCTATCTGTTGTGACTAGGTGGGGCAGTGATCTTTATCTCACTCTGTGGGAGATACTCTGCTAATGGGCCATTGAGAAATTTCTTTTTTTTCTAGAGTCCAGTAGAGAAAGGGCTACTCCATGTCCTAGAATTTCAGTTTTTATCTAGGTAAGAAAGGCTTGGCTCTCCCCACTGGCTGGAGCAACTCTCAATGGGATGAAGTATTTTTATCAGTCACACAATGAGACTCAATGGGCCATTAGCAGAAGATAACTCCCTGGAGGAAGGATGAGGGGTGCAAAGATAAAGAACAATGCCCTACTGGTTTCAATGGATGGCCCATTAGCAGAGAATATCTCCCAGAAGATAAGAATCACTGCCCCACCTGGTCACAACATATGGTGATACAATAGATACTTTGATCACATCCTGTATTGTAACCCAAGACAGAAAGGGTGGTGCGATTGGTACTAATTGGTTACTTTATTGCATGTGGATGCTTATTTTAAAAAAAAAAAAAAAAGTGTGCCTTATACTCTGGTGCGCCTTATGCTCGTGAAATTACTGTACATTTCTACTTTGGATTCGGCCTCCACGCTGATTAAATCCAAGGGCCTAGCAACACTTCTAGCCTTTTAACAACTTAATATCTGTGATGAAAACTCATCACAAATGTAAAAGTGAACAGTGCTCTGCAAAGAACCTATCAATTATTTGTATTCACTTTGTGGATTTAATGTAAGAAATGGGTTTAAAAATTTATTCAGCCTTGAAGTTAAGGCAAATAGTTTAGTTCTTCCCTCTCACCCTCTCCCTCTGAAAAAAATCTTTGGCAGGTCTCAAGCCAGTAATTTGTCTGAAACTCTGCATCAGTTATTTACTGACTACTGCAGTTCAGCCTTCACATCCCGGACTGATCTGTGGGGTGGTGACAGCTGCTACATTTCTGTTCAGATGAAAACTGGCCAGTACTAAGAAAAAAACCTGACTGACCCTTGCTCTGTAACAGACTTGTACAAGCTTCACCTCTCATGTTTTCTGATTTAGCTCCTAGCTGCAAAGCAAACATAACAGTACTGGTTTCCCTTCCACACATTTCAGGGAGATTAAATATTCTTGAAAATCTCACAGTGGTGTTTTGTAACAGATTCTTAAGTAATCCAACTAAATAAAACTAGGAAAAGCTTTCACTGACTCCCAACAATGCATGACTCTGTCCCCAAGGATTATGTCACTGCAGAGGAGGAATGGAGCTAAAAGCACAGGGGTTAAGTTTAGGTGTAGTGACCCTGGTGAAGGAAAACATTGAACCTTGGTAACCAGTATCTTAACATACTGGACTTGCAAACTGGTATGGGGAGTTACTGTTTGATGCTGCATTATTATCATATGGCTTTGACTTGATTTCCAAGGCCTACTGGAACTTTTTTAAAACAGTCACTGGGTTTTTAAAAAGCTACTGCTCTTCAGAGCCACAGCACACACGTTGCTCTGTGTTTGAATGTGCATCATCTGTATCTTAGGATTTCAGTAACTTAGATGAAGAAGACTTTAAAAGCTTTAAAGGCTGATGCACCTCCCTTATAACAAAAAAAAAAGAAAAGCAAGTGAATTAACCTGAAAAATGTCAAATGGAAAACAAAACCTCCCCCAAAACTGAAAAAAAAAAAACAATCTCAGTAGAGATTCTTGTTTGCAGTCAGATCATAAACAATTTGTTTTCTCATTTTTTTACCTGTACAACTCTAAAGCCCCAGTTCTGTAGGACTGGGGCTCTGTGCAAAACTAACCCTAAATTAAGGTGATTATGATTAATAGCACACTTTACAATTTTACTGTTTGCTTTCTGTTTTTGAGATTGAAAGCAATACAAAACCTGAACAGAGCAACAGAAGATTTTACATGGCTGAAATGCTGCCTTACAGCAATTCCAGCACATGGGGAAGGAACCAGCTACAACCTTGTTCTGGGAGTGGATTTATGTTTGGAACTTGTATTTAAATAATTAAACTAGGCATAAGAGCAGCAGATGAATGAAAAGCTCCATCAATGCCCAATATGGAGTAGTGAATCACAAAATCACATCTTCCTCTGGCTCTTGTACATTTCCTTAAAAAACATGCTGTAGTTTAGAGTTCTGTATGCTTCCAAAGGAGTTTATAAAGCAATGAAACTATGCTGAGATCACACTGGGAAAGTTAAATCCCTTAATACCCCTTTCACTGTGCTCCATTTGTTGTGAAAGGGTGAGTGGACTTGGTTCCAGTTCCAGGTCAGGTTTCTTTCTTTGTGTGCAGGAGTGGTGGCTGGTAAAGGATGGTGATTAATAGAGCTAAAGCCAGGAAGATTGACTCAAATAGCTTCTGTGGAAAGGGGGAGGATGTGGCTGCTTACCTTGGTACGGATACTGATAGGGAAGAGCGTAAGCTTGTCCATTGGAGGCATAGAAGATCTGAGGGCCCACTGGGGGATATGCACCATGGTACTGATCATAGCCATAGCCATAAACCTGGGGACATTGGAAAAGGTCTGTTACATAAGGACACTTGGCTATGGATCCAATTAAGCACATATTCAATTTGCCTTCCTTTCTAATGGGATTAAAGTTTCACTAAAATATCTAGGCTGTCCTGCTACAGCCAACCTACTCCCTAGAATGGATCCAGAACAGCTGCTTGAAAAAATAAGCACTCCAAGCACCATTCACTGTCTTCCTTTCCTGGAGAGGCAATGGCAGAGGCAGAGCCTGGATCATCAGGCAGAGGCACAGCAGCCCTGCCAGCTTCTCTCTGCCCTCATGCCAAGAACAGCTCTCTGGGGAGCTCAGAAGTGCCAGCAAGGCAGCAGCCCATCTCAAAAAACTCCAAGAGGAGGTACACTGCAAGCAAATATCAGATTAAAGACACATGCTCTAGAGCTGTATGTTTTAGAAGTAATTTTTTTCTCCAAAAGAGGAGGCTGCACACAGGAAGCTTCCAGCACCACAACCCATTATTAACAAAAGTGAGAGGATGGAGCAGAGAGTGCAAAAAGCAAGTGCTCCAAACTATCCCCCACATATCACTGCACATCACTAGACACATCCATAAATCCCAAAAATATCCTGGTTTGGTCCCAAAGCTGCTCCTTCACTGCAGAAGAACTGTGTATCCAGGAACTAGAGTTATTGTGCTGCTGTGACATCTTGGTACAACAAAATCTTTATGTGTTAAAAGTGATGCCTCTGGTCATTACAGCCTATGTCTGAAACTCCTGATCTTACACCTTTCCAGTGCTTGCACAACATAAAAGTGTAGTTACACCTCCTTATGTTAGAAGCTGCACAACCAATATATTTGAAGATCAGCCAAATAAACTCTGCCCTGTCTCTCAAAAGCTTTATTTGAGCAGCCACCCCTTTGTACACCTCCCAACCACATGTGCCTCATCCCCTTCAAAGGATCCATCTCAAATAAAAGCAGCAATACATTCATAGCGCCTTACTCTCTGCTGTTGTAAAAGCTTTAAAGGTGGGTATAAGAGTACACTGCAGCACTTTGTGAGTGCTAGAAGGGGGCTGCTCCTGCTGCCTTGCTCATGTTAACACTTCCTGACTGCAACTCTTACCTCAGTAGATGGTGTGGCGTAAGCTGTGTAGGGAGGAGGGGCTGAGGAAATGGCTGTCTCATCATACATCACATCAGATCCCACGTAGCCCTAAACACCATGGATAGAGAGCAGTTATCACCTGTTCCTACAGACTGACAACTAGAGCAGTCTAAGGATTTAAACGCAATAATCCCAAAGAAAAAGTACAGTAATTTCACGACGATAAGGTGCACCCTTTTGACTAAAATTTTGATCAAAACCCAGAAGTGCGCCTTATAATCTGGTGCACCTTACATGTGGACGAAGTTCAGAAATTTGCCAACCTGGAAGTGTGAGCTATGACAAGCCGCGGCAGGGCAGCCGCAAGCCAAGCTGCGGCAGCTTGGTGCCAGGGGCAGATGGGAGTGCCCGGGCCCGCGGCACGGGGAGGGCGCCTGGGGCTGCGTTTAAAGGCTTCACTGATCCATGAAAAAAATGTTTGCAAATTGAGCACCTGCCAGTAAACCCCACGATGGTGCGATTCCGTTACTAATTCGTTACTTTGTTGCACGCGGATCCTCACTGCAAAAAAAAAAAGTGTGCCTTACAGTCCTGTGCACCTTATAGTTGTGAAATTACTGTAACCTTCAGCCACGCTGTATGTTAAGAAAGCAGTGAGCACCTTGTATAGGCTGCAAAAACAAAGTACCTGGAGAGTAGACCTGGGAGAATACAAATTCCTGATAACCACAGAAAGGAACAATAAATTTTTTCCCTGTGTGTGTGCCACAGACATGCATATGTGTACATGCAAGCACACTGGCTCCTTCCACCATTCCAGAGCCTCAGATTTAGAGATTAACCTGCTGTTCATTTTCCGTCTTCAGATAAAGAAATCTTCACAACTAAGCTGGCTGCTTCCTGGCACCCCAGAGTGGGATCACCAAGTTCTGCAGAAGCAGGTAAAGGAAACAAATGCAGTAGCCAAACATGGTACTGAGGCAAAGGTGATAATACTTGAGTCTATTCAGAATAATTTCCCAAAGACAATTAAGATTTCTTACACTACCCTTGTATTCTTGCCCCTAATAGCCAAAATCTACAGGGATGCTCTTACTCCCTTTTCCAAGGCAAAAGCCAGCTCCCATTCTTTAATTCACATGGGAACATTTTAATAATTAATTAAAACTGATATAAAGTTTAAAATGAAAATTGATTAAAATTGATTAAATAATTTAATAATTAAATCAACAGTAAATGCTGTATTCTCTTGGACTGATGAAATGATGGCATTTGTGGGCAAAATACAGTTATATCCCAAGTCAAACTCAGGGTGAAGATTCCAAAGATTGCTTAAAACACTGCTAAAATACTCTATGAAGTGGTATTTTCATCACCTGGGAAATCTGCTCATCTTAGCAGTAAATGTGTTCTGCCCTGCCACAGGGATCTCTGTACAAGCCACGCACAAGGCTGCAAACACCTATAAATGATACCATTCTCAAAGCTAAGGTGATCACCCTGCTATTCCAGTCAAGTTAGGAGGCACTGCTGGATGCTTGAAGTTTTTGGAAAATGTTAATTTATGTTTCTACGTATGTCGAGGCCACCTGCTCTACTCTGAGTAGCAGGGGTCTGCCTTGGCTGACCAAGGCCAGCACTGCCATGTTCTGAGTCATCTATCAAGGCTGGATGCAGTGTCAGAGGCATGAAAACAACAGTTCCCATTTCCTGAAACCTGGAGTCACACATGAGATAAAGCCCCTAAAACTGGAGCAGACAGACATGAGTGTTGTGTCCTCTGCATGAGGACAAACCCTTCACTTCTCATTTCAGGCCACACACAGGCAGTGTAGCATGGCTGCAGCCAGAGGCAATTGTGGCTGGGGTAGTTTTGCCAGGACAAGTGTTTGCTTTGGCTATCCACAAATCTAAGTTATATCATCTGACAGATGCCCCAGTACAGTGGCAATGCTAATGTGACCCAGCAGAAACTGAGATAAACTTCTACAAAACACAGCACTTCCCCTGAAACAGAAACACCTTGGGTTGGTTCAACCTAGTCATCCAAGGAAAGCCAGTGCTGCAGAGTACTCTGGAAGGCAGTCTAAAGAAAAAACAAATTAGAAATACCCACAAGTGGATGGATGTGGCTTCCCAAAGATACAGCTCTCTCCAGCTCTCCAGAAGACTCACAAAGAGGCTTCTGTGATTGCTGTTCCTCTCCACAGCTAGCAGGGCAATGCAGAGGTAATACACTCCTCCTCAGCATTCCTGCACTCCCCTCCAAGCATGTCACCGTCCCCCATGTCTCTGCCAAGAAGCATCCCTCAGTGGGATGTATCTATATTAACAAACAGCTGCTATGTAGTAAGCTTCCTTTAGCACTGCACCCACCTGGGAGGCAGCAAACACTAGGAGTGAAAAGTTCATTTTTGCTGCTTGCAGATTTGCTTGTTGCCCACTGCCTCAGTGCCCACAGACCAGCTTTCCAAGCATTCACTTCCACCCAGAGAAATTATTCCTTAAAATAATTCTTTTTCACACAGCATGTATTTGCCTGGACTTGGCTGCAAGGATGTGTTTGTGATCCAGAGAATCATTTTTGTCCCCACCCACAAGCTTTACTATAATGCTCATGACCCTGTTTAGCAGAGAAGGATGGAACATGGTTTCCAAACTAAACTGCTGGACCACACATAACACTGATGTGCTGCTTCTCTGTCAGTATTAAGTCCAGGTGGGATACTCACTGTATTTGTTCTGGCGTCCTGGAGAGCAATTTTCCATGCCCTGCAAAAAAATCCCATTGGTTAGTGGAAGTCTGATAAAAATTAACATCACCTTTTTCTTTCAGGTCAAGAAAACAAACAAGGTTAGCAACTGGAGGTACTCCAGGAGCAGAGTTTAAGATACTGCACGTGTGAAAGCCTAATGAGACACTCCAATGAATGCACAGAAATGTTACACCAAGACTGAGAAACAATTCCTTTCCTCGCAGAGCTGAGAAAGAACGAGGAGGAATGAGAGGAATGGATGCAGTTTTGGAGGTAATGCTGCAAGCACAACAGGTAGGAAACATGCAGTCATGCTTAGGATGAAGTCATAGGAAGAGATGCACCCCAGCAGAACAGTTCATCTCTGCTTATCAGAGCAGGGGCCTTGATGCTATTTCCCAGGAGGCAGGTACAGCTCACCCAGCTCCTCCCCTGCCATGGGGCTGGGAGCATGTCCATGGGCCACACTTCTTGGCAAACAGTGACATAACCTATCTCTACACAGACCAGCTCAGCTGAGAGTTCCCAATAATGGAATATTCCTCCTATCACTACTGAGATGTCCTTGGGCTAATGCCACATCATGTGCTCTGAAGAACGGCAAAAGTTTAAAAAAATCTGTTTAACAAGTCTTGCATTAATCACATTAATCAGATTCTTCTACTCCTCCTCACCCTTCAGTGTTTTCAGTAACTTGCAGTTAGTTTGCACAAGCTAGACAACTTCTAGGAGAGCTATTAGGATTTTTGTCCCTGTAAACCCATTTTCATTTGCTTGAAAACTCTTAAAACATATGTCTGAAAGTTAGAAGGGAGGATAATAACTAGAGAGAGAGAGGGATAGAAGAGGGAAAAGCAACAAAACCATTATTCTCTGGCAGTCTTACAGGCAGTCATCTGCACTCTCTGCACAGAGGTTGACTGTCTTCCCATCACGGCAAACAATCTGCAGCAAGCAGTCTCTCTGCTTCCCCTCTGGAGGCTGGAAATCTAAGTGAGAAAAACAGAGATGAGTTATGAAGTATAAACAGCATTACATGATCATGTGTACAAGAAGGGAGTCAGTTTATGCAAGTCTGGGGCCAGTTGTAGCTGCCTTCCGTGGCATCAGAACAAGTCTCAGAAAGAAATAACTTGTTCTTACTCTTCAGAGTGTCCTGAAAGCAAGCAGTTCTGAACACCTGTCCTATGAAATGCAAGTATCCATACTTAGCAATAAGAACTCTTGTGTCCTCTTGTGTCAGCACCAAGTGGAGCATTAACAAATGCTAGAAGTGAACTTAGGAAAAATATCTGCTGAGGTTTCCCATTTCTAGCCCTGCCTCTCCATCCAGCCAGCACTGTGGTCACACCAGGAATGCTCTGTGTCAGACACACAGTCCTGCTGGGAACATCCCAGCCTCCTGCATGCATGGTAACTGTCCTCACTGAGTTTTAGCAGGAAGTATCAAACCCTGACCTAACCTATCACACAGTGATACCGTGCCCTGGGTATCTCTAAGGCAATTCAAGAGTTGGTGGGGTTGAGATTTTTGGAAGGTAGGGGAATTCAAGAACAGTGAAGTTGCACACATTTTGGACACATTCATATCTGAAGTAGTGCTGTATGTGGTATGCTGGGCAGGCACTGAAGTTGTGACGAACCCCTGGATACAAATGCTGAAGATTTCACTTTTACCTCGACATTCATTTCCCACTCTGAGGTTGATGCAGTGGATTCGCATGTGGATTTTATCTTCTAGATCACGGCGACTTTGATCATCATAGAATATCAAGCGGCCATCAGACCACAGATCAAACCAGTTCTTCTTCCAACGCCGTAAAATAGTACCTTAAAAACCAAAAATCACTCTTGAGGGCACATATCAAGAAATATTTCTGTCCTAAAGTTAATAAAAATAAACCAAGAAATACTTCACAGTTGCCCCAGAAAACATTCCAAAGCAAAGTGCTGTTAATACAACAAGCAAAATGCTGTTATTTCAACATCTCCACTTGGAACATTAGAGGATTGGGTGTCATATTTTATCTAGGATTCAAAGCAAAAGTGGTTTTATTGTCAACGCATGATGCTTGAGCTCTAACTTGCTGCAGGAACAAGCTGCAGGCATGATTAATTGAATGACACTAAGCTGACGTGTCAAGTCCCCACTTATACAGCACTAATTACAGAGCAGCAGCTGAAGCTGGATGCCAGTCACATCTCAGATATGTTTATATCCTGTTTCCTACTAGAGTACCCAAAGGTCACATGGGAATGCCATCATGACACGTCATTATGTGACGTGTCCTAGAAGTAAAAAAAAAACAAAACAACAGAAACAACCCACATAACAAGAGGCCTGTTTTAAGAAAACCTGGGAATTACTAAGCTGCTCTGTTTTCTGAAGAACTCCCAGTGAACAGGGAGAGAAGGAAGAGAAAGACCCATGACTTACTTTGCCGGAGCAGCCATCCGCTCTTCACAAATGCCATTGTTGCTTAACCTAGTGGGTAGAGGAGGAAGGGGGAGGGGGGAGAAAAGCAGTTTTCAGTATTTCACAGTAATACATCAAAAAGAGGCATCTCAGCACCATCTATTAGAGCTGCATGCACCCAGCTCACGTTGCAGTAGATCTCAGCTGAAGATACTCAGTAAGCACAGCTGGTGTAGACATAACAAATGTGCAAGTGCTGTGATCCAGTGACTGTCAGAGACCACCTTGATGTTTAATTGCAAACAAAAGCTTATTGCTGCTGCTCTGAGAAAATGGGGAAGAGACAGACTGGAAATGACTGCTTCCTGACTCACATCAGTTCCTTTCAAAGTTGTTCTCTCTGCATACGTGTACTTCCTGCTATTCCTGTACTATTCTGCAGTCTCAAGTTACCAAGCACCCTCACTTCTATCTGCCTCTTTTTTTTTTTCCTGTACTTCCTCTTCTATGTTTTTCGTTCACTGGTTCAAAGTCCAGTCAAAACAAAAGCTAAAAGAGTTTCATCTTAAGAAAGCTGTTTTTATGACTTGCATTTCTTTCAAATTATCACTAGCTCACTCCAAGAAGAATTGAAGTAAGTAGAAGATATACCCATAAAATAAGATTCTCAGTTCTCCTCAGCTTTTAAATGAAGCTTGAAATAGCACAGTGAGGACTCAGTGTTAAATTCAAGTTATCACACGTGACATTAAGTAGTCAGCCACTGCATTCTGGTTTATGAGCATGCTGAAAAAAAGAGATCAAGCACATTATATATGGGAAAATTAGGTTTTATTTTATAGCCTAATGGTGTTCTGATTATTGTTTTAAAAGAGATTATAAAAACTCAACTATTGAGGTGCAATTGGACTAGAAAAGCAAGAAGAAGCATTGTAAGCCTCCCCTGAGAAGGCTGCTTTTTTAGAAATTATTTGTGGGGCCTGTAAGCCAGTATGAGAGCAACAAATAACATTCCAGTGGTAGCAGCATAAGGGGGGGCCATGAGGGGGTGAAAGGTGGCATAGTAGATTTGATAGACAGAGGAACTCCTCCCAGACAAACCTCAGCAGAATGTGTTTAAAGCTGAGGAGAAGAGAGAAAAATAAAAGTTTTGTAATCTTCTAGCAAAATATGAAGTTAGTAAGCATCCATCTGTTTCCAGATCTAATGGCTATTACTTGTAGCTGTGTCCTCTTCAGAGTACTAGGCAAAAACTGTAGCACATAATGTCAGGATTTCATATTTAAGGGATGCCTCATCCTGCAGGCTTGGATATGATTGAGAGAACCACCTGCAGGTAAAGTCTGAACTCCAGGATAAACCTCTTGTTCTTCACTTTTGTACCAGCTGGCTGGCAAAATAAAAGTTCTGCTGAGAGCCCCCTGAAAGGGAGTGTCAGACTCCTGTCCTGCTTTCCTCATGGTCACCTGCTCTGGGGTCTGAGCACGCCCATCTACAGACAGGGAGCTCCAAAAACAGAGCCCAGTTGATTCCCCTGAAGTACCAAAGCAGTACAAAGGACCTGAGCCTCATTCTGCCAGCACCCCAGCACAGGCTTCTCTCCCCTTGATTCTCCTTTACAAGGAAACAGTCTATTTGCTCATTTTCACAGGAATGGGTGTCTCTAAAGGTGTTTCCATATCTTCCAGTTTGCCCAATAAAGGGAAATCATTATTTCTGGAGGCTGTTTCATAGTCTACAAGCCAAAAAAGAATTTGCATGAACTTCAGTTCTGCTGCAAGTGTTAGTCTAGGCCATGGAATTTTGTTGCTACCTTTAAACCTACTCTGTTACACAACAGCATAATTAGATTTAACTTAGACTCAAAAAGAGGAAAAACCAAAGAAGAAAACATTTCCCTCGATAGACTGAGTTTTACATGTGATTACAGGATGGCTCACAAAGTCTCACATTCAGAATGTCTCAGAGCTGTCTAAAGCTACAAGAGTAAACAGGGCTTCAGCAGCTGTACAGCACCTTGCGTGTAACCTCAGAGGCAGCAACTACCCTCTCCCAAATCAGAGTTTAAGTGCCCAAAACTTCAACTCTGGAGAGAGAGCAAGGAATCACACAGAACAATCTGTCAGCATTTAAAAGTAGGAGGTGCAAAAACAACTACATATTCTTCCTTGTCATTTTTAAGCACAAGCACTTCATTTGAAGTCCTATGCAGTATTCACAGTCCACCCACATGATGTTTAAAAGCATATGTGCAGAGCTAGAAGATAGCCTAACAAGATCAGCTGCATTTCAATAGTACTTACTTGTTAAACTGCCCAGTGCCACCAACATGAAGAATGGGACTTTATCAAAGATAAATTAATTTATAACGAAAATTAGTAAAATGTTTTGGTGACTGAAATCAAAGAGTAGCATCACTCTGAACTCGAGTTAAGAGTAGATGCAGCAAGGGGCTGGGACTATTCCTTTCTGCTGCCTGGAACAGCAGTTCTCTGCACGGAATATAACGTGGAATATCCAACAGTCTGTCCCAGTCCCTTTCTTGGAAAAACACACTACAAAACAAATCAAGTGTTTCTTCCTGCAGCTTGTAATCCCTACAGCAATTTTGGATAGTGCAGTTGCTAGCAGTGGACCCGACCCTGCAATCCGTGCAGACGGAGAGGGCTGAGCCACCAGACCCAGCTACGGAGCAGCCGTGCCCGCAGACACTCACGGCTACTTCACTCCCGGTACTTCGGGTACAGTACAGGGCGCTCAGTGCTCAAACGTAACCCTACCCGCCCCCTCCCGCTCTGAACAGCCAAGTTTTCTATTTCTGGAGCTCCCTGGCTGTGGCCCAGCCGCGCAGGCCGTTTTCCCGGGAGCCGTCTGTGCTGTCTGAGCCAGCGGCTCCGTTCCAGCCCTGCCCGAGCGCTGCTCGCACCTACCGGGCCAGCCCGAGCAGCCCCCGGGCCCAGCGCGGCTCTGCCCGGCCAGGGCACGGCGGGGCTGCGCTCGGTCCCCGCCAGCTGCGGCCTGGCCTGGGCCGGGCTGCTCCGAGAGCCGCGCCTCGCCCTCCCCGCCGCCGCTACAGGCGGGCCCGCGCCCCGCTGACCTTGGCGGGGCTGGCGGCAGCCACACCGCCCCCCGGAGCAGGGCCCCCTTCGCCCCTTCCCCGCCTGCCCTGCCCCGGCCGTACCTGCTGTCCCCACTCCGCCGGCCCCGCTCCGCCCGCAGGCAGCGCCAGCCCCGTCCTGACGTCAGCCGGAGCCGCCCGGAGTGGCCGTGAGGGGAACGCGCCCAGCAAAGGCTGGGATCCGCCGGGGACGGCGAGCGAGACACTGACCCCATTCCCGTTAATGCCTTCCTCCGACGCTTTAAATACATCGTAGCCGTCTGCCGGGGCCAGCGCCAGCGCCAGGCACCGTGTCGGCCTCACTGTGATGGCACTGAGGCCATCAGGCTGTTTCGTCTCTTCTACAGTTTCTGATCTCGCACCACGGAACCGCAGCAGAGAGCAGCAGGCGCCTTGTGCAGTCGGTCACGCAAATACTGGAGGCCAGGAAAGGCCGGCTGGTGTGTGGCTCTTACATAAGGAGCCAGAGCCGCGCCTGGGCCGCGCTTGCAGGGTATCTCTGTGTTCTGCTGGGATCAGTGCTGCTCTGCTGGGGCCAGTGCTGTTCCACTGGGGTCACTGCAGCTCTGTGCTCCCCTGGGGTCAGTGCTGCCCCATGGTGCTCAGCCCGCACTGTGCCACTGCTTCATCAGCTCCATCATCCCAACAGTGTGGGAAATGAGAACCACCCCTATGGAGATGGATGGAGAACGATCTCTTATGGAGATCTAGTATAACAACTGTAAGTTAAAAAAAAAAAAATCATTAATTTGCTTGCTTCAATTTAAGACTAGATAATACAGAAATAATATTTGCCATAGTTACAATTTTACTTAATCTGTCAACAAGCTCCTCAACTTCCTCCTACCCATCTATTACCTCTTCTGAGCACAACAGCAGTTCTAATTAGATATTACATGTGACCCTGTATTTCAAGGCTGTAGTGTAGCCTTTGCTTTCATGTATCTCTGAAGGACCAGAAAAGTGGTGTAGGCAAACCAGGAGGGATAAAAAGAGATCATCTATCTGTGAACAGAACAGGATTCAGAAACCACCAGTAAATGAGATTTGTGTAGGTCAAATTCTATTTATGTAGGGGTTCTTTCAGCTAAAACTGTCACCTTTCATTGCTGAAAAAGTTATTTTCAGAGATGGAGGTATTAGGTTGGTGGTGGAAGGCAAGACAACCTTTACACCGGGGGAGGGAGCAGTTTATTCTGGAATGAAAAACACTCCTCATGAGGATTTGGGAATTCAGCAGATCCTACCTTGGGTGAACAGTCACTATGGGACAGCTGCCTTTTTGGCATGTGTTCAAAGCATTGGCTGCCTGGGTTCATATAAAACTTTAGTTTTCATATTAGGTTTAAAACAATTTTAAATTTCCTCAGGCAACTGTCAGGTGTTTCCTGGATGAATTATCTCCATGGGTGCAGAGCATCAGGACTTTGTTTTGTGGCTGTCTGGAACCATGTCCTGTACCCACTCTGGAAAGTTGGTCAGGGCTATGAAGCCACAGAAGTGCCACACAAATCCCATCTGATGGTGCAGGACAGAGGCACAGATCCAGGAAAGATCAGATCTTCAGTCAGACAGAAACTGAAGCCTATGCTGGGAACAGAGGCAAACATCTCTTAGGCTTATCACTCTGAGATCTTTTGAATTAAGCATGTTGGGCTCCTCATCTGCTGAGGAAGCTTTGATCAGAGAGTTTCTAATTAGCTGTGCTGCAGAGCTGAAGGCCTGAGTATTAATACCCTGTGCAAAAGAACTGGAATATTTAGGTGAATACTATTGCAACTGGGGATTTCTTTTCAAGTCATTTGCTAGTGAAGTGTGAAAGTGAAGGCTTTTGTTCAAATTGTTCAGCCTGTTCATAATTGCACTGTCAGTCTGGTAATTTCCAAAGCATGATGTAAGATTCATCCCCCCCTAATAATTTTGGAAAAAATGTTTGGAATGTTAAAGACTTAACAAACCCTGTTTTTTTTACTCCCATTCTTGTCCTGAACCAAAGCAACCAAGGCTGAAGTTCAACTTTTTTTTTCCCCATCGTAGTTACAACATACCAGTTAAAATTCAGTTGGCAAATTAAATTTCTAACCAACTAAGAAATTGCTATTTGGAAAATGTATGTGAAAAAATTGAGCCATATGTGACTTCTAATTCTTTGTCATAACGCAGCTGACATAATACATCTTTTCAATACATGCTAAATTTTGATTGCCACCAACATAAGCATTTGAATTCTCACAGTCATTTGAGGGTCTTCAGCTGAAATTTAAATTTCAAATTTCATACTTTGATTCAGAAAATATAATTAGGCTCTAAACCAAGCAGAATATACATTTGCATTGAGAAAAATAATTTCAAACAGAATACATGCCAGCTTTATTAAGTATTATAAGTAATGCTATTAATGTTACTGTAACTAATGCATGCTCAATCAGGCTAAATTAATTTTTTTCTGAATCAGTATTGCTTACAAGGTAATGAAAAGTAGTAAAATCAGGAAAACTGTTATTCAACCAAAGAGCCCTGCTTGAAACAGAAAGATCAGTAGACATGCTGGAGAACACCTGAATAAGGAAGTAAAAGAACTGGGATGCCAAAAGGGTTATTATTATATGGTTATTATTTATTACTATTTCAGATCTTAAATATGAAGATTATGGGCAACCTGAAAGTAGTTAGGCATTAGGTGAGAATAGCAGAGCAGAAGATAGGTCCAGAAATAAGGCAAGCTTGATTAACCATTTGGGAAACTAAGCCAGGTTGCAATAGTTTGTACATAGCCTATAAAGTTTCCCCAATGAAAGGGAGATGGAAAAGAACATATTTCTGTTTTTCCAGAAGGCTGTATTGTCTTAGCCATGTGTATAACAGTCCTGAGCAGAAAGGTAAATCACAGACTTGGAAAAAATCTTTATGCAGACTGCCTTAACACACTTCCGTGTGTCCAGTGGAAAAGTCTTTCAGCTTTCAATTCCTGCCATTTCTATGTGTAATTCATCTTCACCCATGATTAAAATTCCTTGGCAGATTTTACCTGTGAAAATGTCCCTGTGTGATGAGTTTGTGTTGTGCTGCCACACATGAGGAGTGTCTCCAGCTGAAGGGAATCCTGTGGTGTGGTGTGGTGTGGTGTGGTGTGGTGTGGTGTGGTGTGGTGTGGTGTGGTGTGGTGTGGTGTGGTGTGGTGTGGTGTGGTGTGTGGTGTGTGTGGTGTGGTGTGTGGTGTGGAGCTCCTGGACAGGATGTAGAGTGCAGCTTTCCCTCCTGAGAGCTACAGACAGCTCTCCTAGCATGTTGAGGACATGAGGAGCTGAAGGGCACAGATCAAATTGTTTTGAGATTTGTTCTGCTTAAATCTGCAAAACATAACGTATCCATGCAGCAAAACATAACACAGAACTGCCAAGCACAGCACATGTGGAATGGGCAGTGTGCTTGCAGGCTGCACAATGCTCTGCTCCAGCTGAACTTGGCCAGTGCTCATAGCCCAGCACCACAGAATCTAGCACCTGCTGATAATCTGGGCACTGTGATGCCTTAAGATTTTAGCTTTTATATTTTTTATGTATTTTTTAATCCTGCAATTCTTCAATGTATAACTCCAAACTCCATATACAGTGTGAGCTGCTGCTTTTCCCCTCTGGTCAGACACAACAATTCCTCTCCAGGCCTGGCAATCAAGGACACCTCACTGTCTCAGGCCCTGAGAAATGGAAACAAAAGTGAGCGGTGGGAGCAAAGTTGGGGTAAATGACTTCATTACCTGAAGCTGTAATTGGAAAATTAACCCCCAGTGTGCAAATGGACCAAACTTATCAAAGTGTGAAAACCTCTGACCTGTCATCCATTTTTGGGTGTAGTCCCTGGGGGGTTTTGTCTGCCTGAAATGTACCTGAAGGCCCTTCAATAAATGCAACCACTTCTTATTCTCTTACTGTTGTCTGGCCTCTGTTTTTAGGTAGCCCCAACAAGGCATCAACTGCAGCATCTGTGCTACATGGAAAGGTTGAGGAAGTTGGGCATGTTCAGCCTCCAGAAGAGACCCCTGAGAGAGGACCTCATTACTGTGTGTAAACATTTTAAGGGTGGTGCCAAGAAGGTGGAACCAGGCTCTTCTCAGCGGTGCCAAGCAATAGGACAAGAGGCAATGTGCAGAAAATGATGCACAGGGAGCTCCACCTGAACATGGGGCAGAACTTTCTTCCTGTGCAGTGCTTGCTCACTGGAACAGATTGCCCAGAGCTGGTGCAGAGCCTCCCTCCCTAGGGATAATCCAGACCCCCCTGGACACAATCCTGTGCCACGTGCTCTGGATGACCCTGCTTGAGCAGGGGTCATGGAGGCACACATGACTGCAGACACGCAGGAAGGGCTGTGCCTCCTGTCTTCCAGCTGCCATTTACCTTAAGAACTGGATTTTGCTAAAGGGGATATGAGCAACAGCTGTGTTGACAGAACTGTTTCAGAGCAATTCAAGAACTCAAATGCCTTAGGGAAAGTGTATTTTCTTTGAAAAATCAGTCAGCTAAGTCTTGAGAAGGATTAGCTCTGGCATACTGACAGCAAGGGTGAAAGACTTGCCTGGGTGCATGAGGAGGCTGTGGCAAAGGTAGAGGATGCTCCTCCTTGACCTGTAACTGAAACCTTTGCCTCTCCTTTGCCTCCTCCTGGCCTGCAGTTTGTGGAGCACTCCTGACACCTCAATTCTGCAATGAAGTGACCTCTTCAGACACTTACTACAGAGGAAACAGCATAGAGAAGTAGGTTCAAATAAGAGGCATCTGCAGCTTCCTGGTGGCCAGTGTAGCTCTCTGGAAGCAGATTGCAGAGTACACTGAGAACAACACACAAAAAGACCAGCCAAAAGCTGAGGAACTTTCTGGATGAGATTCTGGGATTTCATTGTCAGCTTCCATTGTTCAGATCTGATTAAAAACAATCTGGCAGAAGAATGACCACATGCTTTTCAGACATCCCTGCAGGTCATGCCCTTTTGAAAGTCATTTCACTGTCACTGATGTGGCCTATTTGGAGTTTTGGATCTCACTTTGGTTTGTAGGCAATTTTGAAAGGTGTAGAATTATCAGGGATGGGTTAGATCCTTTGCAACTTGCAGAGGAGTTCCTGTCTCTTTGCAGCTGTTCTGAAGGAAGGGAAGAAAAACCTAGTACAAAACATTTCTGTTTCCATTAATAATTGTGTTTGGGCCTGACAGCCAGCCAGCATCAGTGGGAGCATTTCCTCTGAATTATCTAAGCTTTGACTCTCACCTTTACATTGGCTGTACTGTTCCATTAACATTTAAAGACAGTGCTATATGCACAAAGATTTATAATCATAGCCAAAAGAAAGATGTGTCGAGGAAGGAAGAGATCGAAAGAATAATTACATTTCATTTTCACTGAGGCACTAAAGCACAGGGACAGTAAGAATTAGATGCAGTCACCTAGAAAATCTGTGCCTCTGTGGTGAAACAGATTTACACTTCCCCTTGCCAAACCACCAAATATTTGTTGTTTCCTCATCAGACTGCCACCAATGACCACCAGCAGAGAAGCTCCCAGTCTATATTTTGGTCTAGAACCTTATCTTCAGTTATGTGCTGCTTGTGGTTTGGACTTTGGAAGAACTGTTGGTGAGGGGGCATCTGTTTTACCAAATTTCATTCTTGCAGCTTGCTGGAACTGGTAAGCTAAAAGTCAGTTGCCTCATCTTACTCTGGTTCTATTTGTCTTCAATGCATATTGAATCTCCCCTCTTAAACCCAACCTGCCAAACACTGGGATCAGTAGAAATCTCCATATCTTCAGAGACTTTTGCATTAGCCCCCATATTTTTCCCTTTCTCTTCCAGTATTCAGACATTAAAACATTGATATGAAGAGGAAGATGAAAATCCATTGCCTCTTGGGAATTAGTGTGCTGTGTGCTACACTGATATGCGTGGGATATGCTTGTGTTTGATTTCTGCTTTTCCTAGGGACAGACTCCAATACTTGCCTCTCCCAGGAGCCTGTGCATGCCTTTTGATTAAACAGCAGGAGCTCTGGCTAGGAGTAGAGCTGCTTGACTGATGGTATTTTATTTTACAGCTGAGATCTGCTGAGGTATTCTGTTTTTTTCCAAGTCATCATAGGAAATCCAACAGTTATTTGTCAGAACCAGGGCCCTGTAAGAGGGCCAGTGCATTCCACATGCCCAAACACTGGTACTCAGAATTCTTTGCTAAGAATAATTTCTGTGTGTTTCTGTGTATAAAAGCTGTGAATTCCCACTGAGGTCCTCTGTGCAGTGTGAGGGCTGCTACCCAGCATAGTGCCAGTTGTTCTTGCTAAAATAAGCCAAGAGAAATTATCTCTTGCCAGACAAGGAAAAGGCCAGCATGGAAGTGTGCCTTACAACTGTCTCTCTTCATCTACCCCATTGTATTTAGGGCTTCTGAATGATCATTCTCATTTATTCTTTTTCTTTTTGAACTTCCACTCTGTCACTTCTGGGACCAGAAGTGCACATACACAGATATTGAAGCAAAGAACTTCTAGAGCTGTGAGCTGCAAGAGAACAGGGAATTCAACACTTAGCATCAGCATTCAACATGTAAAGTTAGAAGGAGGTGGGCACCTGAGGAAGCAATCAGGAGAATTTACTCATCTGACCACTACTAACAGATTTCATATCAAGCTGCAATGTTCCATGCATAAATCTGCATGGTAGCTCCCTCCCAGCCTAGGTTTGCCTTTTCTAGAAAGGCACTAAGCATGGAAGTCAATGCCTGAACTAAGAAACATCCCTTCTCTGCCTCACCACTAACATGACAGCAGTGTCTGGCAGTCTGAACTTTGCTAAAATGGTTTTGAATCAGAGCAGAAATTTTCTCTCATATTCCCTTACTGTGTCAGGTCTGGAAGTGTTGGCAGCTAATTATAAAATGCAAGCAAAATGAAAATTGTGAAGATTTCCATTTGAAGCACATGAAGGTATTTCCCCTATGTTAATGTGTCAGACCATCACTAGAATATAGTGAAAAATACTACAGAATGCCTGTTTCTGCAGAAGTTTGTAAATCTAGGAGGACAGTAGTCTCCATATCATATGTTCTTTGCACATACAAAAGCTTTGGAGACAATTACTTGACAATTCCTATGTACCTTGCAGAAAGCATTCACCAGAAAATGATGATGGGAACAATTAAGCTCCAGGCATAGAGCCAATATGCAAATGATTTTAACAGTGTGTGGATCAATTGCTGAAAACCTCATCTGTATAGAAAAGGCTTCTGAGCACACACTGAAAGCTCTTTACATGACTTGACCCATGATCTAACAGACCAGAAATGGAAAGTTCTCTTGTTGTTTGTGTCCCAGTAATGACAGGGGTTTGGGCATGTCTGTGTACACAGACAGATCAGCTCCTGATCCAGGAACTTATTTTACAGAGCTGTACCAAAAGGGTTAGTGCAACCCATCTCTGAGACCAGCTCGCAGATAAACTGCTCTTTATTTACTCTGAGCAGTTGGCTCCAAAGCAGAAAGCTGTTTTTCCAAAACCATTCAAGAAACAAAAGTAGATAGAGTGGTTTCACTGTGGTTTTATTGTCAGCTGTGTCTGTATTTCAAGGTGCACTGTCTGGTTTCCAACCACCATAACATTCAAACAACACCTATGTCTTCAAATAAATCATTTCAGCCAAAGGCATATGAATGAAGGGCATATTTCAAACATTCTTTGTCAATGTCACTCGGCTCTAAAAGAGTTACAAACTTCCAGAAAAATGTACGGTCTGTGGGACATGAATTTTTCCTGCTGTGTTTTGTGTGGTCCTCTGCAGACTGGGGCTTGGTCTCAGCCAGGCCCTACTGTAATACAAGAGAAAAAATTACTGCAGAACAAGCACTAACAAAGTTTAAGGCATATTAAGAGAGTTCATGTTGCCTCAGAATTAGCACAATTTAAGATCCATCAGTCATAATTCAGCATATCAGAGGTGTTTACTTCAGGCCCTTTGCTGGCGTTATTCAAATTGATATGTGTTAGTGCTGGATCAAAGCATTAGCCCAGTGCAGGGAAAAAACATATCCCCAGCCCTCATATTCAGCAAGGCTGCTGTCAGCTGGCACATGACAACTCCTCAGAGACCTGGAGCCAACAAGAAAGTCCAGGTATCCATTTATTATATCCATATATTATATCCATTTATTTTACAACAACATTTAACACAAGCACATCAGTGTATACTCTATACATCTGCCCTAACTTTTCTGGAGCTCTGAGGAGGTATTTTTACCTAAACTAATGGGGCTTTGAAATTATAATATTCTACCTCTAAATAAAATTTCTGCATGGTACAACCTGAAAGCCCTTACATCAGTGCTGAGATTCTTGCATTGCAGAGAAAGTACTTTAACTGGTTGTTTTGCTGCAGTAGCATAATGAAATACACTGCTTCTGCTCCCTGGTCATTCTTTAAAGTTTTAAATTCAAAGTGGGCCAGCTTTATGGAAGGCATGCTCTAAAAGTGAAGGGAAACATGCTGCATACCTGTGTGAAAATCGACTCAGCATGTGTAAGTTCAGATGCACTAAGTGTGCTTTTGGTTTCAAATTCAGTGAATCCATGACAATCACTAATCTGGAAACATTTCATTTCTGATTCCCTTCATGGTGGCCTTTTCTTTGCCAGCCACTGAGCCCCTGTAATGTGGTAATTCCAGTGTTGACAGAGCCTAAATGAAGCCAGCCAGGTTATAATGTGTAATAGATTTCCTGGAAGCCTCCTTAGTCTGTCCCTATTTGTGTAGCTGATAGTGTAGACTTGCCAGTTTATTATGTGCTTAAAGAAGCAGTTAGGAATGAAAGTTATAAATAATCCAAGGAGGTGCATCATCCTGCTTCTTAACTTTCTGAAGCACTTTTCAAACATTTATAGGGTACCAATTCATCCCATCAAACTTCAGACACTTCCTTTAGGCACTGGGACGGAGTACTTGTTTTAGATTCCCTCTAGATGACAGAAAGGCCTTTCCAGAGAATGCTTCCACCCATGTCAGCTTCAGTTCTTTAGGACTGTTCTTCTTTTCAGCTTCACTTTTTAGGGGTGAATAAAGAGAAACCCTAACGTGATCCTTCTAATGTAGGTATGTGAGGAGTTTACCACTGAGGGGAAACATCCTGGATTTAGGATTTGCCATGGAATCTTGGAATGTTTGGAAAATGTGGTTCAAGATGATTGCTGAGCAGGGGGGTTCATGCAGTCACTGTGACTCAAAGACAGCTTTGGCTTCAACCTGAACAGTGCCTCCAACCCTCACTACTGTGTCATTTCTCCAAAGCTTGGGTAAAGATCTGCTTGCTCTTTCCTTGGGGAGAGGGAAGGGCTTAGAATTACATATAATACTCATTAATGTTGTATTGCTTTGCAGTAGCACAGAGCTGTGCCCAATGACCTAAATAATGCCTGTCCCAATAGAGCATAGGTACATTTAGAAATGCTGGAAGGCTTTAATATTTGTTTTACCCTTGCATAACCATCTTTGAGTCTCACATGCTTTCCTTTTGCTGAGTTGAATTTCCTAGCACTTGTGCACTGTAATAATCATTCCTGGAGATGTCCATCTGAGGGCTGGCTGCTGCCAAGGCCCAGCTGAGTGCCAAGAGCTTTGCATCTTCCTTCTGTTTGCATCAGTTGAACCTCTCTGCATGGCATTAATTCTGTCACCTCTGTGGCATTAATGCTCTCGCCCTCAGCCCTTGTGCTCTGAATTCAAGAGATGATGATGACAAAAGGAGATGCTTAGAGGAGTTACAGCAAAGCCCTTTCCTTATGAGAAAATATAAAGCATTCCCAACAATTTACTTAGGAACCTGTCTGTTTTCTTTTATATTTCTTTCATTCATGAAGCACGTGTGGCAATAAAAGACATCATCTCTACAACTAATGCAACTGTAACAGAAATACAGCACAGACACCTCCATTAACAGCAAGTGGATTTTTTTCTGTTTACCTTCATGCACTTGCTCACATCAGAAACCTTCACTTATCTCTTGGGTGCTCTTTGGTTTCACACAAAATGGAGGCAAAAATTATGTCAGGTTGTAATAGGACTCCCATTTGTACTTGCAACAAAAGAGTGCCAGATAGGGAAGAAGCAAGTATCTGGTTCCTGGTGTCACTCTTTATACCACGAAGCTGAAGGAAACAACATCACTGCTGGGATCATCTCTGCCAGCCTCAGCTGACAGCACTGGCACGAAGCGAGGTACACGCTGCAGGGATGGAGACAGAAGCCTAATTATTCTCGTGTCTGCGATACACTGAGTGCACTCAGTTTACCAGGGGATAAACAGAGCTTTCAGGGGGATGGGGACAGCTGAGGAGAATTCTCTTTTGATTTACATCCTCCAGCACTTGGCACATGCAGTGCTTTGAAAAGAGCACGGATATGGAAGATGCTTGCTGCAGCTGAGAAGACTTTATTGGTTCCTCTAAAAAGTCAGTTTTCCAGGAAGAACTGATCCAGTAACAAAGCCCATCACAACTCACTTGTGCAGAGAAAGGTTCTCACTGCTGGAGCTGTTACTCTGGTGAGACATGGCTGTTATGAGCCAGCAAGGCTTCAAAAGTGCCTGACTGCCTAGATAAATAGAAAAGCTGTGGAAATACAAGCCCCAGAGGATATGCAGCATACCAGTATGTGCTATCTGTAGCTTGTCCATTTTTGCTTTGGACTTTCAAAGGTATTATTTAGGGGGATAATTGACTATTTAGTCTTGTATTTTGATTTACTTTAAAACCTGTACCTGCTTCAGGCCCTGGTTCATTAAAGTCCTGCAAGAGTCCTGTAGCATCAGGGTGTTTGCATTCCCTCTTCACCCTGCACCCCTTGATGGCTGCATCCAGGCTGCCATGGCCTGGAGCTGCCTCTCAGGGCTGCAGGTGTGGGCACAGGAGTGCAGCTGCTGGCTGCAGAGCAGGGGCTGGATTGAAGCACAGACCACGGGGCTGCAGCCCTGTGTCTGTCACCAGGATCTCACTTTTGAAGATTTGTTTTGTTCTTAATCTCTGCTGCAGAAAGATTCTGCAGTGGCAAAGAAAAAAACCTGTGATGCTGAGGTTAGCCAGATGAACTGGGAGGAAAATGCAGGGGAAATTCCATGGAACTGATCAGACTTGTACCACAAGGTCACAAACCCAGAGCTTGTTTAGAAAGGGTGTATCTGGTATTTTCTGGATACTTGCAGAAATAGAGGGAGCTCATGACACTCAGAGTTATTAATTTGTTCTGTTTATTTTTTTTTTTCCTTTAAAAAAAAATTGAAGTTTCTCAGAGAAGTTTCTCAGAGACCCTACGTCCCCTCTCTGGTATGGGTTACATGAGGGAAGAAGGATGTTAGAAAAAATACCAGACATAATCCAGTTTAGAAGAGCTTTGTATAGTCGTTAAGAAACATCAAGTAACAGATTCCACACCAAGCATTTTCCCTGTGCCCAAATGTAAGACTGTGAAGGACAAGGCAATGCAGAGCTTTGAATAGCTTATTGTATCCATTTTCAATGGATTGACTGCCTTCAATTTCTTAGTGAACTGTTTCCAGAAGCTGAATGGTATTTGTAAGCCACATTCATCAATACGTGGTGCTGCACAATTGTCTTTATTTGATTGCTTTTCTGTCTGTCAAAAGAAATTTAAGTCTTACTGTTGTATGATGAAGTTAATATTTGTAATATTTATTTTGTGACTAGATACCTTCTTAGACTGATGGGAAGGGAAGGGAAGGGAAGGGAAGGGAAGGGAAGGGAAGGGAAGGGAAGGGAAGGGAAGGGAAGGGAAGGGAAGGGAAGGGAAGGGAAGGGAAGGGAAGGGAAGGGAAGGGAAGGGAAGGGAAGGGAAGGGAAGGGAGTAACAATTGCTGATTTTACACATTAGTTATACACACAAAGCCTCTGGAAAAGCAGGAATATTCTGTTTTTATTTTGAAATGCCACATGTTTTACTTGGTACAATGCATTGCACTCTAGGCACTACTTAGCTCCATAGCTGTAGGAAGAGTTTCAGCTTGAGATGTTTAACATATCTGTTAAAAAATTCAGAAATTGAGGCGTAAAATCCATGGCACCATGAAGGCTGGAAATAATTCTGTGTGCTAGTTACATCAAGTATCATGTGGTAGATACATCAGGTATCAAATATCACAGTTGAAAACTTGTTTATATCAAGACAAGCAACAGAGTATTTTTGTGTAAATAATGTCTAATAGATCAGTCTCAGGGAAGTGTCCCCCTTTACTTATTCACTAAACAGCCACAATGCAAAATAGCACATGATAAACAGAGGCATCATTTTCCTGTGGCAGAGGGCTATGAAACATAGCAATGGTAGCCTAACTTCATCATGAAAATGTTTTCTGGACCTGAGTAAATAATGACAAATATCCCTACGGAATGGAGTTTCAATATCTAGTACTTCCCTGGGTATTGCTCAGCAGTAAGAAAAAAGCAATACAGAATGCCATATGGGGGGAATATGCTTACCTGATATTGGCTGCATTTACATGAAGTAACATGAAAATGGTAATTAAAAATGAGAGGAAGGTCACAAATTTGGTGGCTTGGGCTTTGCACTGAAAAGGGAAATATATTCAATATTGTCCAAGGCAGACATAGCTAAGTTCAGTTTCCCTGTGCTTGCTGACATCTCTGCCCTGGGGCCAATGGCAGCCATTACCTGATCCCTGCTGTTGGGAATGGTGTTACAAGAATTGGGGCTTGTCCCTGCATGCTCCCAGGCCTGGCAGCACCGGGGACCAAAGAAAGTTTTAGGTTGACAGAGGTGGTACAGAAGGAAGAGCTGTTTATTCATTTCAGTGACTATCATGTTCTCCTAATTCTAACAAAGTTGTGGCAATAGTTTTGAAAGAAAGCAGTTCTCTGTAGGGTCTAATTACTGTTATGTAAGTGTCAGCACTTAGGTGGATTGCCTGAACTTTCCAAGTGGAGTATATTGATCAGCAAGTGGAAATCACTGCACAGAGGAGGTGCAAGGAACACTGAATGTTCACTTTCTCTTTAAAATGTCACAGAAATGCCTGGAAGATAATTGTAAATTGCTTTTCTACAATAACTGCTCAAGACTTCCGTCTCTCCCATTATAAGCACTTGGACTAGAAACTGACAAGCTGAGTTTATCAATCTTAGTGGATGTTTCTGTGTTAAAGTGTTTCAAATGTGTATTTGAGTGAGACAGGTATCCATCAGAGCAGAAGTGTAGAACCATTACCATCTGAAAGTGTCACAGTGTTGTTAATTTTAGTAATTTGGAAGAACTTTAAAAACACTGTGAAAAGTGAAAAAGCCAAAGGTGTTCAGTTGTCAAATAGCACAGGTTTTGGAAAGCAGTTTGTCCCCCAAAAAGGAGAAAAATCCAAGTTCAGCAGCTCTGCAAATGTTGTTTCCATGTAGCAAGAGCAACATTTACTCACAATTAAATAGGCAAGAATTGCAGCTGATATAAATTGGACTCGGTGTGTCCATATAAAATGAACTACTGGCCTGTAAGCTGCTGTAGGTAACAAAAGGAACAAGCTTAGTGTGTAAAGAAGAAAGGGTAATATGTAAGAAATCGAAAGACTTTCAGTGGCCATCCACATGCCCACTGCTCTTGGTCTGCTGCTCTTCTTTGAAGCTCATCTTCAATGGAACTTCCAGCCTTTACTAAGGAGACCTTGTGCTGCTGATTTCTGTGTGGCACGTTGAATATCACAGCTCTGGTGTGCAGATATGTCTTGAGTATCAATACAGGATGTAATAAAAGGTATCTATTCTATCACCATCTGTTGAGGGTGGGGGCAGTGATCCTGATCTCCGTGGGAGACATTCTGCTAATGGGCCATCCATTGAAACCAGGTGGGGCAGTGTTCTTTATCTTTTCACAACCCATCCTTCCTCCAGGGAGGTATCTTCTGCTAATGGCCCATTGAGTCCCACAGTAGAATTCGTAAGATTATTTCATCCCACTGGAAGTTGTTCCAGCCAGGGAGAAGAGCCCAACATTTCTCACCAGGATAAAACCAGAGGTTTCAGGACACCAAGGCAGCCCTTGTTCCCCTGGACTCCAGAGGAAAGCCAGACTTCTCCACATCACCACTGGATCTTCGGCAGGAAACTGCACCTTCTACAGGAGCACTGCTTAAACCGAATCACATCTGTCACTGCAGGAGGATGCAGCCACCATTTAATGGGACTGCTACCAATACCCTGACTGACAGGGTGTCAGGTTGTACCCTGACTTTGTCAGTGTTTGGGGTTTGTTTCTTTGTAGTACTGTATTTCTACTTCAATTTTCTTAGTAAAGAACTGTTATTACTAACTCCCGTATCATTGCCTGAGAGCCCCTTGATTTCAAAATTACAATAATTTGGAAGGAGGGAGGTTTATATTCTCCATTTCAAGAGAGGTTCCTGTCTTCCAAACCAGGACAAGATACCTGGCTGCACTTGGATCCAACACAACCCTGGCAGGTGGAGCAGAAGTGTCTGTCAGCAAACACTTCCCTGGCTCTGAGCATCTGGCTCAGAAAGGCTTTTTCAGCACCAGAATGACTCCCAAGAGACGGGCAGATTGTACCATCTGTTCAGTCTTCTGACTTGTAGCCTCAGCTTGCTACAATCTCACTGGGTACAAATTTAAACTAGGAATAACCCGTTCAGTTATTATTATATATATTATTTTATTAACCAGCAATTGATGCACATTTAGAATGGTCCTAAAAATTTCCAGGGCCAGTTGTCAACTCCCTGGCTCTTTCCTGGTTCTCAGGAAGCTCATTTTGATGGAAATGAGTCACATCCTTAGAGCATGCTTCACTCATTATCTTGTCAAAGTAGAAGCACAGATAATGAAAAAATGTACTTGGGGAGAATTACCAGGCCATGGACTTAGATAGGACCCAAAATCACTTGAAGTAGTCTTAGAAGAGAAAATGTTGAACAGTGAGTGTTTCAGTAAATAGAGTAGGAAAAAGAATAAATCCTACTGTGCTGTGATTCTAACAACAGATGTGTCTCTTATCTTCAGTTGGTTGGAGGTTTAAAAGTTTGCATAGTAGCTAAAAATACAGAAAAACATACTGTACATTCTTCAAGAGTCTCCAAGGCGATTAGTGCCCTGCTGGAGGAATGTCAGCTATTGTTCTCCTCCCAATCAGGGCAGTTCCAAGATGAAGCTAAAGTCACTTTTTATTTTCCATCTCAAGTTTCCATGGTAACGGTATGTAATCATCATATTTGTAAATAGCAACTACCCATTTAAACTTCACAGCCACTATGAACATTTTTTTTCTGCAATTCTACCATCCTTGAAATGTCCAGCTCTTGTCTTCTTACAATCTTTCTGTCAGTATCATAATTATTTGGGGATATTTCTGTCTGAGAAATCTTCAGTGATGTAGTAGCACTGTAGCACATCTGTATACAATACAGATGTGTGGGGGGGGTCTGTACAAGTACAGACACATAATAAACATTCTCTGGCAATGGCACATCCCATCATAAATCTTTATTTTTAAAATTCTTACAATGTTGCCAAATCTCGGGTTGAATGTCATCCGGCCCAATTCCCATTCCACAGATTTCTTTTGTACTTTCAATCCACTTTTTTAGTTGTGGCCAAAAATGTGGCTATGGAAGAAAAGAACAGTTTGCCTTAATGGACAGGATCTCTACAGCTTTTTTCAGCAAGTTTGGGAACAGGGCATAGATGTGTCTGCTGTCACAGACACAGCTTTTTGTTGTCCTACTAAGAACTATCCCAAATTTGGCCAACTTTTCATCTTCTGAGAAAATTTATCTCTCATATACGCAATCTAGATTTCCTAAAATTCATAGCTGGAATTTGCAGGAGTTTCTATCTGCACTAAGCACAGTCCATGAGAACCATCCTGCTGCTCCAGCACAGGATGACACTTGATGCCTTCCTGCTCTGCTTGGGTCCAGGGTAGACTGGGAACAAGCAGTGAGGACAGAAACAGAGAGCAAGACAACAGCAGAAGGACTCTCCTGTGAGACCTGGTTAACACTGGTTAACACTGAACAGCTATTTAAAGGCTTTCAAACAGCTATTTGAAGGCTTTCCAGAATAGGGACCTGAGCATTTTAAACAAAGCCATTTCCCTTAATCGCTCAAATCTCATCGCTTGCAAACTGAAGCCTCTTTCCCATTTCTACCCCATCCACCTTAGGTCCCCAGAACACCTCTTCCTATGGAATTGAACATCAAGAATACAGCTTTGGGGTTTGGTCTGAGTCAGTGGTGTGCATTGGAATCTTGTCAGTTGTTTTCCATTAGGAGAAATGAAGTGGGGAATTACTTTGATGTAGCCCTTTTCTTTCCCAAAGAACACACAAAGGTCCATTTCCTTGGGCACAGGAGGAATTCAGCAGTTGCTTGACTCAGCATCTGGTCCCTCCCAGTTTGCACTTGGCCAGAGAAGTTCATTCTGGCCACAATCCTAAAGCTGTTCCACAGAGAAACCTGTCTTTCCTACATTTATCCTGCCTGAAGGGTCACTGGTTATACCCATGAATTCTGGAAGATACTCACAACAAGACATAATTTTAAAGAAAAAATAGCAACAGAAAAGTCCTTGCAGTCCTTAACCAAAGTTAAACAAACAAAAAAATATACTATTAATGAGAAATATCAGTTCTTTGAAATATCCTTAAAACTTAGAAATATTAGAAAAATATTCATATTTTCTTTTTCCCCTCACACATTCTAGGAAATAATCCTCATTTTTGCAGATAGACACCTGAAGTGAAGCACATAATTTTGGGTGATTCCTGCAGGAGTCCTGTTACCTGGTTCCCAGGGGGCTGGAACACAGATAATAGAAGTTGGGATCTGTCTGCAGCAGATTCTGTAATGCCCCAAACTTTCACCTGCTTTAAGTCATTTTTTGTTGAGGTGTCTGGAGAAATAAGCAGAAAAGAGGCTTGGTTACTTTAAATAATAACATATAATAATTAATATATATATTAATATATTAATATATTAATTTGATATATTAAACAAGAAGCGTAAATTAGTAGATTTTTTTGTTTAATATATCAAAATTATACCATTATTTTTCTTTCTTCACAGCACTGAAATAACCTTACTTTTCTTGTTTTTTGCAAACTGTTTGCATCAAATAAACAGCAATAGGTCAGTGACAGGGAATACAAATTAGCTTCCTTTTCTAACTGCTGTGGTTCTGATTCTGGAAAATACAGGGGGAAATGGAATGTAGTATTCCATAACTCTCTCTGGGGATTGTCAAATATTCTAATATTGTTAATAAATTCTAAATGTTAATTCTAAATGTAAAATATTCTAAAATGTTAAACATTTCTCTTGCATTTCTCTCATTTGCAGTTTACTTACCTCGAATTTAAGTGTGGAGCTAATTAGTTCTAGATCGGATTTTTATTGTTAAATTCTGACAAAAGAATTGGCCAGTTTTGTTTGTAGAGGCTCTGTAAAAACAGAGCAGGTGTTCATTTTGCCAGAACTGCTGATAGCCTGCACGTATGGGAGGGGTGTCTCCTCTGCTTTGGAAGCTAAAGGAGATTATTACAGTGTTGTCAATAATATTAATCAAAGATGGAGCTGATGATTTGCATCATTAAAATAATTCACAACATTAACAAACATTTGTAAAGCCTCACTAAATGCCACAAGGCACTGGTCTTATTGTAAAGTCTCACAACAGAAACATGCGAAATATCGGTTTCCTTATTATTTCCTCAACCTTCAAGCAGTTATATAGTTTGTCTGCGAAATTGTTCACATGTTTATCAATAGAGCACAATGGCTTAAAATCTGTCTCCAATTAGGGAAAATAAATCTACCCAGGAAATCAAGGATTTGACTTCATAGATTCATTTATCTGTGTAGTGACAGAGTGGTGTTGAACTATTTATGACACAGTGATATTTGCATACATTCAAAGATCTGTTTAACTTTCTGTCTTTAATTTTGTAATTCCTGCCTTTTGGATGCTAGGGACCATTCTGAAGTTCTTACCATGTTTTCTGTCACACATATTCAGTCCTCACTGTGATGGAACTAGTATTTTGTCTGGTTAATTAACTCCATGTATGACTTACTTTTACCCTGTTGTGTTTTGAAATTAAGAGCCAAGGACTGCCTGTTAACAGCCCCAGTGTATCATTGTGTTAGCTGTGCATGAAGGAGGTCTGCTGAGTGAAAACACTTCTGATGCCCATAAAACATAAAAAGAAATGGTTCTGCTGAGCAATAAATCACGTCTGATGTGAGCTAGAATTGTGCCACAGCTGGTGTCCACATGGGCTGCTATTTTCAGAGGCTTTTGTGTACCTGACAAAGATACCTGTGAGGGGCTTTACATAGACAAAACCATGTGGCCCATACAGAAATTGAACTCCTATAAAAAGGCAATGTGTCCACTCCTGAGAAAGTTTGAGGGACAATAACACTCTGAGGTATTTCATGTGGTTGATGGATCAGTGAGGTTCTCAAAAAATCAGAATGCATTTGCACATTTATTTTTCTGTATGCCACCCTTTGAAATGTGTTTGCCACCCAAAGTGTTCGATCAAAACATACATTTTTGAAGACTTTTAATGAAGGACAGTGGTAAGGCCTAAAGAGAAGGTGTTTTGAGCTTGTGGAAAAAATAAGAAGGAAAAACATGAGAACTCCTGGAAGAAAGGGGTAGGGATAGAAGTTAAAAGTGAGAAATGCTTGTGAACACTTTTATATATATATTCACCAGTCTTATTGAGGACAATCAAAACTGCCTAAAACCTACTTTTCATTTATCTTTTTGCCAATTCTTAGGGATATATTTTTAAAATACAGGGCCACTTGAGAGTGCTGCACAATATAAACAGGCACTGAAAATATACCCTGAATTAACATGACTCTCCACACATCTCCATTCCATGTTCTTAATTACAAGTTTTGCTTCCTTTAAAGTTTGTATCATGGGTTTAAACTACACAGACAGTACAATTCGAAACCACCAAAAACCACTGCACAAACTACTAAGACGACAGCAACTATTTGTTTCAGCCAAGACTGAGAAAGTCAGAGCATTGCAGTAGGGTTTATTGGCACTGGGTAGGGAACCTAAAGCAGGGACCTGACTCTTCAGGCAGCCCCAAGGAGTCTGGACAGGTTTCCAGAGCAGTCCAAGCAGTTCCAAGTGAGACAGACTCTTAGCAGTGCAGGATAGTGGGATGTTGCATGCTTCATATATACCACAAAACACAGAGAATCATTTTGGAGCAAGTATCATCTCACTGTAGATGGCATAATTCCCTGCAGTGCCTTTGTTTTCACATCCTTGTTACAGTAATTTCACGATTATAAGCCACACCTTTTCCATTGAAGAATCCAGCCTACCCCAGTAGTGCGGCTTATATTCAGGTGCGGCTTATCTATGGACAAATCCCAGTGAAATGCCAGCCCGGAAGTGAGAGCCGGCTGGGGAGGGCACCTGGGGCTGCCTTTAAAGGCTTCACTGGGCTATGAAAACTGTTTGCAACTTGAGCACCTGACACCAAACCCAGCTGGCAGCAATTCTGTTACTAATTTGTTACTTTGTTACACATGGATCCTTGGTTTAAAAAAAAAAAAAAAGTGTGGCTTATATTCAGGTGTGGCTTATGTATGGACAAATCCCGTGGTCTACCTGGCTACTGGGAGGTGCAGCTTATAATCAGGTGTGGCTTATAATCGTGAAAATACTGTACTCCAAAATGAGTCCCCCACAACAGACAGAATGCAGTGTCCACAACCACACCTCTGCAAGCATTTTTTGGTGCCATTACAGCAGTGATGACTTCTCATCCCCCAGACACAAACCACACCCAGAAGGGTTGCATGGCAGTGCTGGACACTATTTTTGAATCACCTTCAAGTTCATTCCTGCTGAGATATTAATGGTATCATTCTTCTTGTCCTGTAGCTGCCATTTATTGCAGGATTCCTCTGCAAGTGACCAGCATAAGGGATGAATGTCAGCTCACATTTCTGGGAAGTGTATTTTAATAAGAGGGAGACATTTGAGGATAATTAGAAAAGTGCAAGCTGCCCTAACTGTCATAAATGTCAGCAAGCTGAGAATCAATTTGCATTTCTCATACAGAGAACATTATCACTTTTACATTTTACTACTGAAAATATGACACTGCACAAGGGAAGTATCAGAAGTCTTCAGTTTCATTCGTTTTTAACAATAATATCCATTTTAATGTAATTTTTTCCAACTACATTTATATGTGTGTGTTTGCCTTGTTGACAGGGGTTGTGCACCATACAACTGATCTATAGTTAATAGATGAGACTAACAATTGCACAAACCAGAGATTGCCTTCTGAATATGCTGCCAGGGTGTAAGAGTTCAGAGTGCTGCTTTTTCATTTCTTTGGTATCAGATTTTTGGTTGGGGCTGGAATATTTTTTGTCATGATGCATGGAATTACACTGGGAGACAAGCTATAGCTTGTCCTGGTTTGGAGGACAGGTGTCTGCTGAGAAAGGCAGGAGCCTCTCTTTGAAATGGAGAAAGTAAACCCCCTCTTTCCAAATTATTATAATTTCGAAATCAAGAGGCTCTCAGGCAAAGATGTGGGAGTCAGGAATAACAGTTCTTTACTAAGAAAATTTAAGTAGAAATACAATACTACAAAGAAACAAACCCCAAACACTGACAAAGTCAGGGTACAACCTGACACCCTGTCAGTCAGTCAGGGTGTTGGCAGCAGTCCCATTAAATGGTGGCTGCATCCTCCTGCAGTGACAGATGTGGTTCAGTTGGAGCAGTGCTCCTGTAGAAGGTGCAGTTTCCTTCCGAAGGTCCAGTGGTGATGTGGAGAAATCCGGTTTTTCTCTGGAGTCCAGGGGAACAAGGGCTGCCTTAGTGTCCCAAAACATCTGGTTTTATCTTGGTAAGAAATGTTGGATTCTTCCCCCTGGCTAGAGCATCTCCTAATGGGATGAAGTAATTTTATCAGTTCTACAGTGGGACTCAATGGGCCATCAGCAGAAGATACCTCCCTGGAGGAAGGATGGGTTGTGAAAAGATAAAGAACACTGCCCCTGCTGGTTTCAATGGATGGCCCATTAGCAGAGAATATCTCCCACAGAGATCAGGATCACTGCCCCCAGTGATCACATCCTGTATTGTAACCCAAGACATAGCTGAACTTAAAATAGTTTGCAGAATTCTGTCTTGCATAAAGACCAGCACCCCTGTGGTTTCCATAGTAATGCATAGGGGGATAGCTCATGGGGGTGTTAATGGTACTGCACACCCCTAAGTGAGGAACTATCAGTGAAACCTGAGCTCACCTGATCTCTGAGACCCCCTGTAACCTCAGGGGTGTCACATCCCTCTGGATGCCAGGCTCAGCTGTGTGGGCTGTGTGCTGGCCAAGGCTCCACTGCTTGTACTGGGGACCTGTAAGCAAAGGATGATCTGTATCTTTCGCTGTCTCCCCTTGGCACTGAGGATGTTGATTTATCCACATTTGTCTCCCCGGGCTGGCTGCTTGCTCCAGCAGCCCAGGACCCTGCAGCAGGACATCACCAAGTCTCAGCAGGTGTGGCACTCAGCTCTTACCTGTCACCAGTTGTGTTTGATGCCAGCATGACTCTCTCTAGTTTGTGTATTCCTGTGCAGCCCAGGACCAACAATAATTTGCTGTCCTGCCAGCAGCCCCCTCTTTGGTGGTGTCAGTCATGGTGCTGATCAGGAACATCTCAGAACCAGGTCCTGTTTGCATTGACTTCTCAGGACAAATCCTCTCTGTTCAGGCTGCCTCCAGACATTACAAAGTTGTTTCCTCAACAGTTGCTGGCACTGTGACTGTTGGCTTGGCTTGTGCCTTACCCACAGGTGCGTGCAGATCCAGGTGTGCATTTCTGAGGAGCAACAATGTGAATCCTGCACAGCTGTCCCTTGGGGCTCTTCTGCTGCCATGTTCAGTAATGCCCACAGCCTCTGGGCTAAATTCACCAGCCACACACTGCTGCCTGGCCCCATCCTCAGCAGGTACTCAAAAGGTCAATTCCAGATCTCTTGAGATGGGAGTTCTGAGTGTTTTGTCTGAGAATCAAATCACAGCCTTGACAGAGCCAGGCAGGTGTAACAGTTGTAGGGTTGGCTTGCATCCATCAACTGGGGGATGGAGAATTAGTTAGAAAGCTCTCTCATAAATCCTACCTGTATTAATTGGCCATGCTCTCCTGTTTTAGTTTTGTACGCAGCTTGGTGCAGTTCAAACGTCTAGAAAAGTTTCCTGGGTTTGCCTGTTGAGCAAACAAAAACTGTTAGAAAAGCAGATTTTAGGAGGCATTCCCATAGCAGCAGGAGTGCCTTACCAGGATGCTGACACGCTTGGAGGGGCTGTGTCATCCATCCATCCATCCATCCATCCAT